>PVHY01004843.1:0-88796 GCA_004024945.1 Uropsilus gracilis | reverse complement strand
GTTAGCTTTCAAGGCTATCTTTGTCTGACCTTTACCACAGGACCTGCCCTTCCATCTCCTGTGCCCCAGAACCACCTCCCCCCCAGAGATGTCAGGATTTTGTCCCATTGGTACTGCTGCCCGTTCTCTCTCCTGCTTCACTCTCCTGATCTCCCCCCCCCGCCAAGCTTGCTGTCTCAATGCCAGCTGTGCAGGGCTCTGCCAAGAACAATCCAGCCCATCTCCCTCCACGTCCAGTTGGCAGTCCTGGTGAACGCTCCACTTTGCTTAAGTTTTGGGGGGCACTCAGTGTTAGTCTTTATTGATCTTGTCTCTCCGGCTTCTGACCCGGGTCCGTGTGCCTTTCTGCTTGGAGATAGTGGTGAGGGAGCCCTCCCTTACTTCATTTCCCTGGTCTTGGCATGCTCTTTCTCCTTCCAGACGATGCTCACCCCCTTTCTGCTATGCACTGACTTCTCTTCCTGGAGTCTCAAACTTGGCCGCTTTGTCACTTTAGCCTAGCGTTGGCTTACGAGGCTTCTCATGCTGTTGCTAGTGGGAAGCAGTGGTCGTTCTCCAGGTACATGGTCACGTGGCCTATCTCACTCTGGGATTAGTGAGTATAAAGACATCACCCTTTTCCCTTCTCATTCAGACTCCGGTGAGTGACCCTGAGTTTGAATTTCAACAGAAATGCTCTTCATTGAGTTTCCCGGGCTTGGCACTTCTGTTAAGTCTGGGAAGCAGCAAGTCTGTCCCCACCACAAGCTTGTCCCATGAATCTCTTTGGCACAGACAATGTTGGAACAAAGCAGGCTTCCTTTTCTTGGGTGCATCTTGTTCGCTCAGGCCGAACTGCATTTCCTTCCCTTCGTGTAATCACTCCTCATTTTTCTCACAGCAGCCATTAAATGCACCGAGTCTTTTAAACACCCATAAACACTCATTAAATTAATTTATGGCGAGTGCCTTTCGCATGTTGTTCTGCCTCGATCTTGGCTAAGACAGTGAACCCTTGGGACATTGCAAACACTGGTGTTCAGTGGCTGAGTAAATCAGCACCCATCAAAACATCAGATTTTGATGACAGGGATGGGAATGAATAAAGAAGTGCTCACATGCTGGAGAAGCTATGAGCCAGGAATGTCTAGTAAGATTTATTTACTAAGAAGTACCAGACAGGAGAAAGCCCTAAGAATCAGCTCGGGTTCATTTTAAATTGAGATGACTCCCGTTTCATGGCACTAGAAGAACGGCTACTTCTTACATGCACATGCTGAAACAGCTCATGTTTATTTATTTTTTTTTCAAGGGCTTCGGTGGAATTGGAGCCATCAGAAATTTAGGCCTGAGGTCTTTTCAGCCGGTTTAGGGACAGGCAGCAGTGTCTCTGGCCATATGGCTTCAGTTGTCCGTCAGCCGACAGGGTGGCAGGTGACAGAAGAAGCCATGATGACAGTTTACAGAAATGGCGCGTGCCCTGGTTAGGAAGAGTACTACGGAAGCTCAGGCCAGAAAGGGCTTCTTGCAGGGCTGCGTGAGATCAGCGTGTGTTTATACCTGACCTCTCCCTGGCTGGCCAAGTCTCTCTGGCTTTTCCTCCCAGACTTCAATCTGCTCCCCTTGATGGAGCAATGTGTTTGCTCTTCCAGCTCACACCCCTCCACCTGGTAGGGTTCCTTTACTTCCTGTTTGTTGTGTGATGGCTTTGGAATCTGGCCCTCAGGTTGGTAGTGCCTGCCCTGCCCCTCCCCCATTTTGAATAAAATCAGAGCTGTAGAGTAAGAGGGATTAGACTGAGCACAGAAGCTGGTGTCCGCCTTCTCCATCCTTTTGTTGCTACCAGCAGATAGTGGCTCTGGCCTCGTGATCCCCTGCAGGGTAGTTGATCTGGAAAGATGAGTGAAACGTGGTTTTTGCAACACTCTTGATACACTCAGTGTCGACCAACTTCCCAAGATGGCTTCAGCAGGGATGCAGGAATCAGAGACTAATTGCAAGGAGCCTCGTACATGTCCTCAAACATCTTAGGGACTTGGGCTTCTGGGGAGCAGTTGCCTTGCATGCGGTGGAGTTCAGGTGCCAGATGAACACCCGAGCACCTCTCTTCAGAGATCCCAGCCTGAGTCTTCTGGCCGGCCTGGTCTGTGTGAGAGTCAAGTGAGTGAGTGAGAGGGAGGCATCTGGAAACACGACACCCTATGTGACTCTGTGTTCTTGGAGCTAAAAGCAGGCCAGGGGGTGTGAGAACACCTTGGCCAAGTTGTGTGGGGAGCTTGCAGGTGTGTGTAGGCAACCGCACCTTATACAATGCTCGCCCAAAATAGGAGTATAAGACATCAGCAAGATGACTTTTTTGATGTTCTTGTTTTTTTCCTGAAAAGAGTAATCCCCGCCCTCCCTCCTCAGCTCCCGAGGGATGTGCTCGGTTAGTCGCATGTGGTCGCTTGGTGCCACGTCCCTGCACAGACCACTCCTCTTGTGCGGCCTGTGGGTTCCCCTTGTTCTGTTGTAGGATGTTCCGGTCTTCTCCACTGTCTTTTAATTCTTGAGTTTTGCGCAATGCCTGGCACATACACGCTGTTAATTTATTGACAATTAGTGAACTAATTTATTGACAATAGCTCATGACCGATGACACACACATAACTTTGGGCTTAGGGAAGAGTCCTAGAACTGCATTGTCTGGGAAATGTGACCAGGATGATCCAGGATACCGAGCTTGTCCATGTGATTCAGGTGAAACTATGCTTCAGTGTGAATGATTCCAGTAATTCCCAGTCCCCTGCAAAGGTTATAGGCTGGAGGTAGAACAAAGCCAGAAGAATGGCATTCTCTCCTACAGTCATCTCTGAAAACACCCCACTCTCTTGTTTCCATGGCAAAAAAAAAAAGAAGTCTCCTGGGTGCACAGCGAGGAGGTTCTCCCTTAGAAACTGCAAAGAGGAAAGAAAGGAAGGGCATGAAGCGATCCATTGCTGTGTTTTCTGCAAACAGCTTGGTCCCCTGTGGCTCACGCCATAGAAACACCTCATCGATGGTGCCTGGGCCGCCCCGCTCAGCACGCTGGAGGCTTGTGATTAATTTTGTTTGACAGCAGCAAAAAGTGTGCCCTACCTTGGCTGCCAGCTGATTATTTCCAGCACGCTTGCTGCTCAAAGTTCCATTAATGATGGGTAGTAGCTATTCAAGTTGAAGAGAGAAGACAATGCTTTTCTGAAAAAAAGAGAAAAGTTGGTTGGACCCAGCCTTACGGAAAACCCCCATCACCAGTATGCGTATTGATGGCAGAGATCTGCAAGGCCGTACCAGCCACTGCAGAGTGTCTGGCACTAAGGAGTGAGTCTGTGACGGACTCTATCCTTGGTGGATGCATTGTGAAGAATGGAAATGTTTGATTGGGCATTTTCCTTTACTTCCCAGTGTTCCCAGATGTGAAGTTTAATATTCAATTTGTATTCTGAGGTGCCTTCTGTATTCCAGCATATTTATGGAATCAAAGCAAGGTGCTGTGATGAATGTTTAGGAGGACCATCTAGTGCTGGTCTTTGCCATGTCAGTCCTCTAAGACAGCAGTGCTGGCTGCACGTTTGAATCCCTGTGGAGAACTTGAAAACAATTCTAGTGCTCAGAGCTTTGGATTGAATGGGCCCGGGGAGAGGCTGGAGCTCTCTGTGTTTTTTCATCTGTGTCCTCATGTGCGTAAAGTACAAGTAGATTTGAGAATGTGCAGCTGATCTAAAAGGAAGTAAAAAGCCAGTGACTGCATGGCTATGCATTCACAAAGGACTTTGTTTGAAAAGTTGAAGAGATTAAAAGGAGGGCCAATTGCATTTCTTTGGGGCTACTGGGAAGAATTTTGTGAAGGAAGGGATGCGTCAAGTGTGGAAAATGTTGGTTGGTGGAGACAGGCCTCCAGAAAGAGGATTGAGGGCCACTTTGAGAAAGGATAAAACAGGTTCTGAGTCCGTATGACGACTAGGAGAAAACAGTATTCTGATGATGTTATGTATACATCGCTGATGGCTGTTAAGAAGTGTGCCATTAATTTGTCATTCTAGTTCACTGCTAAGAGCTCACATACATTTATGAAAGGTGGGCAATTTTAGCAACTGCTTTTTCATATTCTGTAAATATTGTTCCTGATACATGAGTGAGTGTCTCTAGTGTATGGTGGTATGGGCAGGGATGGGAAGATAAGATGAAACGCAGTGTGTTTAGTTCCCTGTATCAAAAGTCTATGCACCTTCCATTGCAGCATTAGCTTTACCTGTGATTTGTTAGAAACATGGGGTCTTGCATCCCAAAAGAGACCTAGTGAATTCAAATTTGCATTTTAAAAAGATTTTTATAGGTACCAAAGCCTGTAGTGTCTAAGTTACTATTACCCAAAATTAGCTGTAGTCAGTTGAGGGAAGTAAAGAAATAGATATCTGTTTCAAGGAAGTAAATTTCTACTTGACTTTAAATGTGAAGTACGAATAGCCATCATCTCGTTTAATCCTATATCTTTTAATGTCTATTATCCTAATTCTCCCCATATTATAATTTAATAAAATGTGATTACTATGTTTAATTTCATATGCCAATGACTACTTATTCTTCTCCACCCGAACCTCATTCCTGAATAAGGAAGGCTCTTTTCACTTTGGACTTATCCAAATATCACTTCGGATATTTCTAGTGCTTCTCAAATGGAGACCCTGAAAACCACCCCTGAAAACCCATTAAAATCCAACGTTATTTGTCTGCCATCCTATTACCTATGGGTGTGGTTGGCATATGCCAGATGGGGAAGAAGGCATGGAAACATGGATGGCACGATCAACCTGAGATACACTGGAAGAAGGTCTCTCATGGGTGCATATACACTATTAATCTCTTAATTCAAATCAAACAAATGACTCTTGTGATTCAGAGAAGTATTGCTAAAAGGCAGAATATTATATAGGTGGCTATTTTCCAACAGTGTTTCTAGCACATGATACCGAAATATATTCATTAATTTGTAATAAAACATTCCTTTTCCCTGATAGTTGTATTTTGGGTCATGTGGCTAAGTACCCTTTAGGTTGATTCTTAGCAAAAAAGAGCTAAGATGCTTTAATTATACATGACCCACCCTCTCTAACTGCCTTCTCAACGTGTACAAAAGAATATCTGAAGGTGTTGTCCACAAAAGATATTCCAGACATCACTGATTCGGTAACTTAGGGCCCAGAACCTGCTAAGAAGCAAATGTCCCACGGGAGTCTCCTGTGGGTGCTAAGAGTACTGTGTGTTGAGAAAACATTCTTCCGAGGCATTATATTCTTGCAGTCTACACTATTCTTCTACTCTCCTTAAAACCCAGTTGTCAGGCGATTATCAAAGCCAAGTAACTCCTCTGAGGCAAGCTTTCTGAAGGGAAGATATTAAAAAGTGATTTTGTATCTACTACAGGATTTCATATTCTAAGCATTGATACATGCCATTCATTGTATTTGATGACTGGTCATGTTGCTGTTTTGTAAGAAGCTAAAAATATATTTAAAAAATTTTTAAAAAGAGGTAATCCAATGCTGTTTTTCCTTTTACAAAAAACCTGTGATCAGGGTCTGACTTCATGGTCACAGAATTATGTTTAAGCTGCTGAGCTATTACAGATGTGAGAGGAAGGAAAGAAGATGGGGGTGGGAGCAAGAAGGAAAGAGAAAATGAGTTCAGTGAGGTTGGTCAGATAGGGCATGAGATGATAATTGCCCTGTTGTAGATCATCATACTGCTACATGAATCAGTGTCGGCCACTTTTTATCTTCAAAAGTGGTGAGTTTATATCATTTTGCATGCTCGGTTTATCAGTGACTTTTGCAATGCTAACTAATCCACAATGTAATTGCATTCCCATGTCAGAGAGAATTGGTAATTCTCTAGGGGAATTTGTGATACAGAAGGAGATAAAGGAGTAAATATTCAGGATGACACATATGAAATCTCTTTCTGACAACCAAGGGAGAAAACACACTTGGTTACGTGCATTACTTCATCGAGACACCCCAGAACCTCATCTAAGGATTTATAGTGTGACCAGAGATGATAAGATAGTCTCATGCACCACATGGCCGTAATTCAAGTTTCTGATTCTTTTTTGCATCAATCAACAGCAATGTTTTTGTCAAAGGAGGATATCAGACCTCATTCTTCAAGTGATTTGAAAAACAAAATGTATTTCAGAAATAATACACACTTCCAGCTTATGACAATATATGAAGAAGGCATAGCAGTCAGCATGAATACATTTAGTTGCCCATGCATTGCTACTGCTTCCTTGAAAACACTTTACTGGCATCGTGGTAGAAGTCATCAAATCTCAGTACTCTCTCCCCTAACAGTTTCCTCTCTAGGCATTTGTCTCAAAATAATTACACATTTGAATAATGATTTATGTAGCTAGACAATCCTTGCAGCATTATTTAACAACAGCAAAATCAACTTGCTTGTTGGATCTTAGCAATGGGGGTAAGCATTTCAGTATAATCGCCTGAGAGAAAAATGCAGTTATTAGTATTTTCAAAAATACACAGCATAGGAAGATTTCCATCATGTCATGTTAAGAGAAAAAGGCAGGCTATAAAGACAGATGATTTTGAAAATGGTAAAAACATCCACATGAAGACTTTGGAGGGAAATGCATTAAACTAGCAGAGGTCCCATCTGGAGCATTGAGTTCTAGGTGATTCGCTCGGTTTCTGGAAAGGTTTTTGTATAAAATCTCTTCAGTCAGCTCGCTGCTTTTGCCATCAAAGGAAAAAAGGAAGGAAAATAACTTCAAAACTAACTTGTGCTAAGGGTAATTCTGTTTGACAATAGGCAGAGGGGCTTAAAAAACCTTGACTGCCACTTCTTGGGTTCGAAGGCCCATCTGCTCAGGCTTGTTAACCGGTAACCAGGGAGAGAAGTCAGATCCAATTAGCAAAGCCTAGAGAAGCAGGTCCTCTGTGAGGCCCGCTCGATCCCGGCGTGTATCTGCTGCCTTAGACTAATGGGGCTATTTATTGAGTTCAAGCTGTCCCCAAGGAAGGCGGCTTTCTGCTTTGCTTCTATGCAAGTGCTGTTCACTTTTTACAACTGGCTACTGAATCCAAGCATCTGGTCCATTTACGCCGTAACGCTGAACCGTAGCGTGAACCCAGACAGCCAGAGTGGGCCTGTTCGGTGTCCATGGGTCCTGACCCCAGCCGGGACCTTCTCCCTACTTCTGCTCTTGTGACAGATACATAACACACAAGACAGAACAAGTGATCACACCCTGCTGGAGGAACCTGGGACACACACTTGAACTTTCTCCTTGAAATGGGAATGATAATCTCTATCTACCTCCTGTCAAGAATGTTAGAGTAAAGTCTGCAAACTGCACTTGGAAATACTCGTTGCTGAGATTATCAGGAGGGAAGGGGTGAGGAGAAAGGGGTGAGGGAGTCCCATGGACCCTGGTGAGGAGCTATGGTGCCTTGGTGGTGAGTGTGTCATGTAGCATCCTCCTGGGGAGGGACAAACCTGGTCATCATGTCACGTGCAATGTTGTCAGTCACCTCACAGCAGTTAATACACTTAAAAGGAGGGAAAAGTTAGTGGTTTGAGGTTTTCATGTCTTCCTGGGATTTCAGCACAGGAAAATGCTAAGGAGACAGTAAAATAGCAGCAGTCCACCCGCCTTACCCAGTGAGACCTAAAAATGGCATGTGACTAGATGGCTCGATGCTATTTATTATCCCCACTTCAAGGGATCCCATATGCCACTGACATATTGAGCCGGCAAGCTAGGATGTCATTGGCAGGAGCAGCCCTTCCAGAAGGCAGAGCTGCCACGATTGTTTATGACATTTTCCTACCAGCATATTGGCTTCTGCTGGTTGGAGGAGATGGTGCCGTCTGTGGAGGTAAGGTCACCGAGTAGAGGAGCACTGACAGTCCTGGGGGACTGCCTGGAGGAGGCTAAGGCTGGACACAGGCGGGTGATGGCCTTTTCTTCTACAATTACGTTTAAATTGCATCCAATTTTCAGCACCCATTTTCCCTTCAAAGAGTTTATGAATTCTGTGGTTCATGGTTTTCAGCCCAGTGTGAAACTGCTCTGCTGGTTACCATTAGCTATTTTATTACTGAATGTGCTGGACAGTATCTCTGCCTTCTCGAGACAGGAGGGATGTTATTCATGTTTTTCCTTTTTTTTGATGTGGTATAAAATAGTCATATATATATTATTATTATTTTGTTAACACCATTTTCTCACAAGGTTCTCCCACCACCTTATCACCGTGAACCATCTTAATCTCTTGTGCCCATCCCTCCCCCGATTTTACCTGTTCTTGCTCTATACCTTAGCTCGGTTAGCAGTTTTAATTTTTTTGTCCTTTTGTTTTTTTTTCCCTACGTCCCTCATATAAGTGAGATCATCCTGTGTTTCTCTTCCTTTCTGGTTTATTTCTGCTAACACAATTCCTTTTAGCTCCATCCATGTTGCTGTGAATGACATGTTTGTCTTCTTTGATTGATAAATAATATTCTATTGTGTACATAGACCACATCAGCCATCCGTCAGTTTTGAGGCATTTGGGTTGTTTTCATATCTTGGCTATTGTAAATAGTGCTGCAATAAACATCTGAGTACAGGTGTCCTTTTGAATTAGTGGTTTTGTATCCTGCGGGTAGATTCCCAGAAGTGGGATTACTGGGTCGAATGGTAGTTCCATTTTCAGCAGCTTGAGGGCTCTCCACCAGCTTTCCCTAGTGGCTGGACCAGCTGCATTCCCACCAGCAGTGTAAGAGTGTCCTTTCTCTCCACATCCACACCAGCATTTGTTGTTGCCCATTTTTTTTTTATATGGGCCATTCTTACTGGTGTGAGATGGTATCTCATTGTGTATTAATGCTTTTTCAGAACAGTGCATTGTTCTGATTCTCTGTCCACTTGACTGAGTGAATCTTTCCTGAACCCCTCCATGAGGTCATTCTGTGACTTTTCTCCTCCTGGAGTCTGCAGAGGGATGAGTTGATGCTGTGTTTTTGAGGTTCCTTATACTCCAAGTGACATCCTCTTGTAGATAGTATAGCTTGAGCAAGAGAGTAATCATGGTGGTTTGTGTTGTAGTGAAGCCACGTGGCAGTGCTATGACTTGTCCATCCCAGTGTAAGGAATCTGTCACAGTCAATGATAGGTACTACAGACAGGGCTGAGGAAGGACTTGAGAAACGCTAAGCTGATGAAGTGTCACCACGGGTGCTGGCTTTCTAGACTGGGTGCCTGGATAAAGAGCAGTGTGCTTTGTTTAATTAGACTCCAATGAAGAAAAATGTATGGAAGTGTGTAAGAGCACTTGTGGAACAATTTCCCTGTGCCAGGTGTTACACCAAGAATTCACCACGCCTGTTCTTGTCTAGCCTCTCATTGTTCTGTGAGATACTAAGAGTATTGCCAATGCAGACATATGGAGATGAGAGCTGAGGAAAGATAGCAAATACATTCATGCTGACTTGACCAGCAAGTTGAGGACCAGAATTCAGAAACTCTCAGGTTTTTCTCTAAGATTCTGCTACTTAGCGATCTTCTCCAGTAAGTATTTTGAACAAAATCCCAAAGGAACACTGAGCCACTTAGAAGACTCCATGGCTAATGAGTAATTTAAGGTCGGCCATTCACATAAAAAGAATGTACAGCTGCTTCTGTCTCCCTCCCTCCCTTCCTTCCTTCCTTCCTTCCTTCCTTCCTTCCTTCCTTCCTTCCTTCCTTCCTTCCTTCCTTCCTTCCTTCCTTCCTTCCTCCCTCCCTCCCTCCCTCCCTCCCTCTCTCCGGCCCTCCTTCTTCCATCAACTACCAAGATGTTTCATTCTTCCCTGGTTAGAGAATCTTAGAGGATCATTTCACAGATGGCCAGTGTCATAGAGTATTTCAGCCAGCCCATTAATTTCTTTTCCAAAAAGGAGAAATACAAACCTAAATTCACATCTTGTGAAATGTGCACGAGACCTTGGGCATCCTGCTTCCTCTCTGTGGCCCGGCACCCTCCACGCCTCCCCGTCCACAGGCTCCCAGGTAACTGGACCGTTGAATCTCAAGTCTGTGTCTATTCAGTAGCTGGGGTTGGCTCTCAGGAGATGATACTAAGTCTGTGCTTCTGCAGTAGCTTTGCTCCATGCCTGTGGCCTCGCCCGTCCCCAGGGGCACCCAGACCCACGCTCTCCCTGAGCATCAGCACTGGCTGTGTGTGTGTTCAGTGGTCAGCATTCATGTTCTGTGGCTCCTGTCATCCCTCATGGCTCTGACACTGTCCCTCCAGCCACTCATATTTGCTTCCTCATTTCTCTTGGAAACTTCATCCTCATCTCTTCCTCACACGGGCTTGTTTTGCTTGGAGTACCAATGACAGTGTGTGCATTTCCTCTCCTAGTGTGCATATCCCACGAGCAGGGGACATGTCTTAGTTTTCTACGGTCATCTTAGCACTTGGCACATTTTGGTGCCAGTGTTTAAGGGCCCAGTCTTTAGAATAATCACCATTCTTTGTCTTTCTCACACCACTTGGCTTTCCTGCTCATTTTTCTGGCTGGTCCTATCACTACTGAAAGCCATCCAGTCCGATGCAATACACATCCTCGCCCCCCCTGGGGTCCTTGACTCAACATCTTCTGTTTGAGCACCAACAAGACACCAATTCAGTAAAGCCAGAAGTGCTAAAGCCTTGCAAGAGAGGAAAGCTGTTCGAACTATTTGAGAGAGGACTGCCAGTTACCACCTGAATTGCTTGCCACCTCGCTGCTGATTGGAGGTGGTGCTGACTGGTGATCATGCTCGGTGATCTGGGAGTGACAGAGATGCCATGTGGGTGTAGCTGAGCTTCAGGATGAGGTCTAGGACAAAGCAGTCTGTGCTCGAGGAAGAGACTTGTGTGTGGTTCATGGGTTCATGGATGTGGATTGGATTTGTCCCCAACTATGCATAGTCAATTCATTAACAGTGGTATTTCCCATTGTTTTTCAACAGGAACAATTCATTTTAATTGAGTTTAGTTTGCATATACTTTAAGTACAGGAACTCTGGGAGAACTTTTAAATGGCTTGATGGGGAAATGGATTTGCTATCAAGGGCATGTCTTGGAAGTTAGCTGTAAAGGCAACAGACGTGGCTGTCTCAAACACTTGAGCTGACCAAAGTGAAAGGTCATTTCCAAATTAAACCAGGACCATTTTAAAATGATTTTGATTTGTGACTAAGTTACAGGGAAATTTCATGGCTTTATACTCAAACGTCTTACAGTGTTGCCATAAATACATTCAAGACCCTTCAAATGCAAAGCCAGGCATCCTGGGACTTGGAGGAAATCCAACTAACTTGGCCTTCTTGTGGTTTTTCTAGACCTATGCCTGTTACCTATTGGGCAGTGGGCAAACAACCCATTGTATATTTTTTTAATAGCATTTTATTGATTTGCTGTCGGTTTATGATGCCATATAGATTTCAAGAGCCCAATATGATGCCTTGGTGTGTTATATACCCCATAGCTCACACAACCACAGTTCCAGAGTCCTTCACCACAGGAATCCTCTCTCCCCTCTTTCTTCCCCTCCACCCATCACATTCCCCTGGGTTTATCACCATGTTTACAATCTCTGAGATATAATTCTTATTTTATTACTTTGCTTTTGTATATTCCATAGAAGAGAAAACCCACCAAACTATTACCTTCTGCTTCTGAACTTATTCTGCATTGCCTAATCACCTCAAATTTCATCCACATTGTCATGAAAGGCAAGGTTTTGTCTTTTGAAATAGCCACATAGTATTCCACTGAGAATATAGACTATGACTGCCTCACCTAGTCATTTGTTGATGGTTATAGGGGCTGTTTCCACATCTTGATGATTGTGAACAGGGCTGTTCTGAACACAGCGATGCTAATATTTTTTCAGTTTGTGTTTTCATAGTCTTTGGTTAAATTCCCAGGAACAGTATTGTTAGATCATATGGTATTACTAATTTTAGGGCCGAGGAATTCTCCATATTGTTTTCAATGAGGTGACACCAATTTATACTCCCAGGGACTGCATATTAGGGTTCCTTTATGTCCACACTTCTGCCAACATGGGCCATTTGCACAGGTGTGAGGTGATACCTTATTGTAGTTTTGTTTTGCATTTCCCTGATAATAGGTAGGCGATACAGAGCATTTTTTTATTGGTTATCTGTATGTCTTCTTTGGAGAAGTGTCTATTCAGATCTTCTACCTGTGGGTTTTTTTCCCTTGAAAGGTTATTTTGTTGTTGTTGTTGAGTGGTATCAGGTCTTCATATATTTTAATATTAACCTCTTGTCAGACATATCATATGTAGCTTTCTTCACCCAGTCAGTAGAGCACCTTTTTGTTTTTGTATGATTTCATTCACTGTACAAAAACTTTTGTTTGTTGCAGTTTCATTTATTTACATTTGTTTCTGTTTCCTTTGCTCTTGGCTCAATTCCTCAAAGACATCTCTGCAGTCATGGAGTCCTTTGCCTGGTTCTTCTTTTTAGTATTTTTTTATTTCAAGACATATATTCCAATCCTTAATTCATTTTGAGTTAATTTTTGTATATGGTGTTAAGTAATCTACTTTCATTTTTTGGCATGGGGCTGTCCAGGTTTCCCAATATCCTTTATCGAAGAGCCTTCCTTTCTCTATTGTGTGGTTTTGGCTCCTTGTCATAAATTTCCTTGTACCTGTATGTGTAGCTTTATTTCTGGACTCTCTGGTCTATTGGTCTGTGTGTCTGTTTTTATTCCAATACTATACTGTTTTGATTATTGTGTGTCTTTTTATTCTACTACGGTACTGTTTTGATTACTGTTATTGTGTAGTATAGTTTGAAACCAGGGACTATGATACCTCAGTTTTTATCTTTATCTGGTCAGCATTGCTTTGATTACTTAAGGTCTTTTGTAATTCCATACAAATTTTAGAATTTTTGGTCTTATTTTCTGGAGAAATGTCCTTCAGATTTTGATGGGGATTTGTGTTGATCGGTAAATTGTGTTAGATAATGGAGTAGTTTTAGAAATATCTATTCTTCCATTCCATAAACAGGATAGTCTTCCATTTCTTTATGTTTTCTGTTTCTTTAAATGATATCTAATCATTTTTCATCTATAGATCTTTTACTTTCTTTGTTAAATTTACCTCCAGTTCTTCCCCTTTTATCCACTGGTCATTATTTCGAAGTAAAAGAATAAAAACCTGTTATTTTGTAGTTGCTGAAGTGAACTTGATAAGTAAGATGGTAGTTTATTTAGAAGGCAAATACAACACACCGTTTTGTATTATAATGACGTGTCAACATTCTCTGATGCTAAAATGAACATCTGTGATGAAGAACAATGCTCTAGTCATACTTTGTGAAATGTTTCTTAGTCCTTTTGCTCCATGAACCATCGATGGCTCTTTGGAAAGGCTAGAGGAAGCATTACTAGCTTCCATTTTAGACAGGGACTCTGAGACTGAGAGGGTTTTAATGATGACAGACATGTTTTTTGCGTTACAAAGGTCAGTAAGTGAGAACGAGAAACCTATGATGATTTCATCACCCATGTTGGCTCTTTCTAGCTGGACACTGGACATGACCATTTCATTTTTCAGTTTATACTATCTAAAGTTTATACTATGCTATCTAAAAAATTATACTATCAGTCCATGATGATGGTGATGTGAGAATCGTCAGGGTAACTAAAACGACAGATCAGCATTGCTGCTTTATTAGTTTTGCTGATGTGAGCATATCTTGTATTTTAGCTTTTAAATATTTATGGAGTAGAATTCCAGTAGTGGACAGATGCTAAGGCTTTTCCTTTCAAGTCACAAGGTACATGCCATCAGAACCATAGCCCCAATGTATTTTGAGGTTACTTAGAAATACTTCAAAGTGACTCTCTTTCCCCTTCAAAAATGCTATGCTGGGTGTCATTGACTTTTCACTTTTTGATTCATTGCTTCTTTATCAAGTTTTCATTGCTTGTAGTTGTTTGGTACAGAGTTAAAATGGTCAGTTCCTCTTCTCCAGAGGATTCTAGTCCCATGAGAGACTAAGAGTAAGCAGAGACTCCTTATAGTGGATGCTAAAAGCAATGAAGGAAACAGATTTAAGAGTCAAATATTCAGATTGCTATTTCAGCCCTTTGAGGGGAGGCTAATTCAATCAAGGGCTGGCTAGAGTGGGGAGCTGTACTAGGTGTTGGCGCGGTAGGTGGGGTTTTGGTGGTATTGACTGTGGAAGGGTGAGTAAGAGTCCAGTGCTTTTGAAAGTCCAGCGCTTTTTACAAAGGACACTTACAATCCAAATATTTGTTTTACATTTCCAAAATCATACTAAAATGTCAGAAGAAGACTTAAGGGACAACTTAGTTCTTCACACATTTCAGTACATAAAGCCAAGAAAATATTAAAAGGCCATAGTAGGCCTTATTATTTATTTCTTTATTTCTCTCTCTCTCTCTCTCTCTCTCTTTTTTGAGACTAGGTCTCACTCTGTTGCCCTGGGTAGTCTTGATCCCGCAGACTCAAGTGATCCCCAGCCTCAGCCTCCCAGGTAGCTGGGATTACAGGCACCCACCACCGCACCTAGCTGCTTTTTTTTGAGACCAGGTCTCACAGTGTTTCCCAGGGTAGTCTTTAACCTGCAAACTCAAGTGATCTCTTGCCTCTTGCCTCCCAGTGCTTAGACTACCAGCGCAAGCCACCGCACCTGGCTTATTATTTATTATTTATTTATTTTTCACTTATTGTGACTATTTCCTGAGTTGTGACACTTAGCCTTCTCACTACTTGGTCTACTGCTGCCTAAGCCACTCTACATCAGTTCTCACACCTGCTGTTACACACTCATTATACAAAGATATTTTTATGAATAATCAACACGTGTACACAATATCTCATTGCCTTCAGCCTCAATGTTCGTAGATTTCTGTGGCATTTCCATTTCTGTGGGTATTTCCCCCTCCCCCCATGCTTCTCAGTGGTGGTTTATTGCATAGAGGACACCTGTGGTTGCAGGTCGTGACTTGGCATATTAAACCTCTTTGGCAGATCAAAGCATGTTCCTCACGGAGAAGACAGAACTAAGGATACATTTGTGAAAGTGTTCTCTTCTTTCAAGGCCCTTGACAAGAGTGACCCACTGGGATCCCACACCCCCAACCTGTCTGCACCCTCACCCACACCCCAGCCCCAGCCCTCTGCTGCACAGTCTGAGCGTAGAGGAAGGGAGAATTTTTCAGTTGAGTTAGAAGCTCTGGAATCAGTCACTGCAGTTTTATAAGACCTTCACCTAGTTTTCTTTATAAAAAGTAGATTGTTTTGTTTGGAAGAGTCTGTTGGAGGTTGTGCATGAGTCTCCGGGGGTAGGGAAAGGTGGAAAGGGGAGAGAGCTTGGCAGGGTTTTCTCCAGTTTGGAGTCCTGTGTGTTGTTAATTCTGTTCCCTGACAGCAACCCCAAAGCTGATCCAGTGTCACACATCTATTGTTGTTGATCAGAAAATCATGGTAGTACTATTGTAACATTTTTTATGATTTTATTTATTTATTTATTTTATATGTATATGAGTACATATGTATTTTTTACATTGTTGTCTACCCCGTGGTTCTCCCACCACCTTGTCACCCATGATCAATTGTCTTGATCTCTTGTGCCCATCCCTCCCCTGATTATATACCCCCCTTCTTCTGTGCTTCAGTTCTGCTGGAAGTTAGTTTTAAATTTTTCTTGTCCATTAGTTTTCCCTATATCCCTCCTATAAGTGAGACCATCCAGTATTTCTCTCTTTCTCTTATATACACTAACATGATTCTTTCTAGCTCCATCCATGTAGCTGCAAATTACATCAGTTTGTCTTTTTTTGATTGATGAATAATATTACATTGTGTACGTAGACCACAACTTTCTGACGCATTCGTCTGTTTTGGGACATTTGGGTTGTGTCCATGTCCTGGCTGTTGTAAATGGTGCTGCAGTAAATATCCGGGTACAGGTGTCCTTTTGAATAACCAAAGCTACTGTAGCATTATTAAATATAAACCACCTGGAGCGTATTTCAGAACTCATGCAGACCCAGGACACACTCTGCTTGCCTTTGAAATGAGTCTCCGATGTTGGTAAAAGGTGGCGACAATGGTAAGATCCTCCTTTTTGTTTCTAAAACTCACTCTGTTTTTATTGAAGAATCAACCCAATAAAATCAAGGACAAATTAGAAAAGAGGTTTGAGCAGGTCTCGCTCTGACAGAATCACGGTGATAGTCCGCCCTGTGTGTGCTATCCTAGATCTCCTGATAGAGTTGTGGTTCAGGTGAACGCACAGGTTCAGCTTTTACACATCCAACAGGTGTTGGCTAAGGGTCAACGCTCTTCCTGCCTGAGGCCCAGGTGCCTGCTCTCAGAGAGAGTCTTCTAGCAGCGATATTCCCATGTGCACAAGGGTGCCTGACCAGGGAGGGTCATGAACACCAAGCACACAGATACCAACAGACGGATGACGTCAGATGGCCGTAAAGTCTCTGAAGGAAAGTAAAGCTCAGCAAGAGGTGGAGAGTGGTGGGTTAGGGCTTAACCTCAGGGTAGTTAAGGGAAAGAAGCTGATAACTGCTTAGAGAGTTGAGGTAAGGAAGTCCCCTCTGTGATGGTGGGATGGGACCATTCCTGGCAAAGGTGTCATTGAGTCGAGGGGCTGAGAAGGGCCTTGCTTGATATGCTCAGTGAGGTGGCAGGAGCCTGAGAAGCAAAAAGGAGAATGGGCAGTGGTCCAGAGACCACATCACAAGGGTTGCTGTGTATGGGAGGTGGATGGCAGGTGATGGGAATATGGGAGTGACTAAGACAGCCCTTAATTTCTAGAAGCCTATATGCAAATAAAAGATAGATACATAAACATCTAAATTGCAATGGGAGGTGTTAAGGGTGTTGGAGGATTTGTGGGTGCTTACATGGTGGGGGTGGCGTGATAACATACATCTTGAGAGAGTAAACCTATATCCTCAATCATATTCAATCTTGAGAACCACTGTTACCCCACTAAGAATGATAGAATTGAAGAAATAAATGAACTAAGTACAATAAATACAATAGGGAAACACCCATGCTGAAAAGGAATTTTGGGGTGAATAGGAGCTTTCCAGGAAAAGAAGAGAAAGGGTGGTATTCCAGACAAAGAGCACCTTACTCCAAAGTCAAGATGTTGTAAAACGGCCTGACCTATTTCACATCGGCAAAGTATTTATGAAATTTCATTTTTCTTCTTTCGTCTTTAATAAGATCATAAAGAAAGGGCAAAGATGTTTGTTGGACCATCTCAGAGGAAGATGAGAGATGGAATTGGAAAATAGATTAGAACAAATTGTGATGGTTCTAAGTAAAAAAAAAAATTTCAAAAAAAATCTTTTGAAATTTACAGTAAATCCTTCTGGATTTTATCCTCTTTTAATTTATTGTTTTTGTCTATAAAATTAATTTTTTTTAATTTATTGTTTGAAACTCATGCTTTCCTCTAGACTTAAAGCAGAAAAAATTTAATGGTAAGTTATTATAATCAAAGGGAGAGGACTTACCCATTTCATCAGTGGATACAGAGAATTTCTGATACTACTTTAATTTTCAGTTTTGCAGACAAATGGAGCTCTGAAAGCTATATCTATTTTATTTATAGTTACTTTGTTAAAATGATGGGCTCTTGTTTCCTCACAGATGTGACTTTCCATAAATTTGAGTGGTTGGGTTGGTAATGTCTTTCTAAAAATTATTTTTTTTTCTGAAGTAATATCACTTTCCAGATTTCACATGTTTCAATGACTCATTATGGTTTGGAGTTGATTCCCTTGATTATCTTGTATCCTGGCTGGAAACTCCGTAAAATGAGTTACAGATTAATCCTCGGATTGGAACATACATTTTCCCAGTGTATTATCTTCTCCTTTGAACTTTGAAAGATTTCACTTCAAACTGATGGCAGTGGTCTTCTCTTCTGGTTCGTGTAGTTTTCATTTCACAATCTTAAATGGAAGTTGCAGTCAGATTTACTAGTGCCTCCAGGGGGGCAGTAGTGAGCTTCTCGGTGGCCTGGACCCATGTTGCTTCATGCTTCCACCGCAT
This sequence comes from Uropsilus gracilis, assembly GCA_004024945.1. Taxonomy (NCBI): domain Eukaryota; kingdom Metazoa; phylum Chordata; class Mammalia; order Eulipotyphla; family Talpidae; genus Uropsilus; species Uropsilus gracilis. The sequence continues at coordinate 70,673 of PVHY01004843.1, read as the reverse complement.
CCGTGACCTCGTGAACCTTGCCAGAGACCATCCACCCTCTCTTTGTCAGCCCACAGGGGATAAGCCAGCTCTAGAGGTTTGTTTGTGGTGCAGCGTTTGCCATGGGCAGGAGGCCAGGACCTGCTTGAGTTGGGGTGCAGACTTCCTATTGGGGTGAATCTTTCCCTGTAGGCGGATGCGCCCCTGGAGTCGTCATGGAGTGTGAAGTCTGCAGTCTCGCACAGCCCACCCAGAATAACTCTGCAACACCAGAAACCTTCATAACCAGACCTTTCTTCCGTGCTCAGAATATAACAGCTTTCTGCTCTCTGGAGTTTTGTCTGCAAAATGTTTAGCAGGTCTAGACCTCAGGGCTTGCCCTTGACCATCACATGGAGGGTGGCTTGACCTTGGCTAGGCCTCAGTGTTGGCAGCGTCTTCTGAGTGTCCCGGATGCACTTTCTGAGGGTGAATCTGCTTCTAGAATTCCTATAGGCACATTGTGGACGCTGTAAGGAATCGGAATTTACTCACAAATGTTTTTCATGCAGAGGCTTAAGGCTGATCAATTGCTCTGCCAGTTGTCCCTTGATGCTCTTCATTAGACTCGAAGTACTATGGTGAAAGGCTGTCTTGGGAACCGTGGATATGTGGGATCTGAACCCAGGGACCTGTGGGGCCTCCAAGGGAGCATGCAGCTCCCTGGGAGGCACGGGTGGGTAACGGGGAGGTTTTCTTTTTTCACAGGCTCCTCTCTGCTTATTGGAGGGGACCTTTCACTCATGGCCTGTAACAGACACAGTCGATTTAGGAGTGGGCGGGAGGAGCAACAGCCCACGTAGTGTTTTAGAAAATGCACGTCTGTGTGCAGAAAACATTAGTGCCAGTCTTCACTTTCAAACATAATTGTGAATGGGAGTGTGTAACTTCTCTCAAATGGAGATGTTCAGAGCACGCCACCCCTTGTTGGCCGTGAATCTCTACAAGCACCTAATTGTCATCGTCTATGAAGGGGCTTTAGGAAACAAAGCCCCATAACTTCAGAATGCTAATCTTTTGCAAAACGTTCTTGAGGGAAAATGAGCATTTATATCTCCAGAAGACAATGAAGCAGAAGCCAAACGAATTAAGTTGGGAAGGAAACTAACATTTAGCAACACGATGCCCTTTATACATTTGTGTCTGTAACTGTCACGGTTGTGATGTTGACACAATTAGCACTACATTTTACAGATAAGTAAACTGATGTTCAGAAACTTCAGATGACTACTTGGTGGTCTGAAGCCTGGTCTTTTTGACTCTTACTTCCATGAGCTCACCACCCATGAGTTTTGTTGAAGCACTTCATTTGTTCTTTCTGAATCTTAGTTCGGTTCCAGTGAATTATCACAGCATGTGATACAGCCTGACAAGCAACAAACCAGCCTGACATGCAATGGTTTAAAGAGCAACATTTAAATTCTCTCGTAGTCTGGTAGGGTGGTGGCTGGTGCTTTCTTCCATGGTGGTTCCGGGGAAGTCTTTCAAGAAATCACAAAGGAAAGTTGTAGGGTTTGTGAAGACTGTGTCCCTGGAAGCTTGTAGGTGCCACTTGGCCACATTCTGCTAGTCAGGGTAGGTCACAAGGCCGGCTCAGGCACAGGGGCTGGAGGTGATCTCATCTCTCAAGGAGAGGAACTCCAAGTATCTCACGACCACGTTTGCCCACTATTCTCTACCCTTCTCAATGTTCAAATACTTGGAATCATGTTGTATTATTACTAATGCACTGGAGGTCAGAAAATATAGCTTTATAGACATGTCTAGCCTGACTTTGCCCTACTTTCCATTGTGAGGGAGATGGAAGGAGATTGAGGGCATAAAGACACATTGAAAATCTATAAATAGAATCACCTGGAATCCAATGTGTTCTCCAGTTTCAAAGGTAGGACTTAGAGTTGATAGAAGCTGTAAGTAGATTGAAGTAGATGAAAAAGAGTGGAGACACAACTTCTAGTTCAGAGGACACAGAAAGTTTCTCCTAGGTTTATAGAAGTGTGACTGGTCTTTGGAAACAGTGAAATGCCATATTTTTGTTTAAGTGTTTTGTTATTTGTGTGTTCAGAGTCAAGCGATGAGTAAAGGTTGTGTGAAGGGAATATCTTGTCACCCTTTGGGTGGAACAGTTTTCACTCAGGTACCCTCATTGCAAGAAGTTTCTGGAAGCTTTTCCTGGATGTGGGGGTGATTGGTGACAGCCAATGCAGAAACTCCTGTTTTACCAGACCTTTCTCCCATTCAGAGATACCTCAGTTAAATCCTCTAAAACATTTCCTAACTTTAAGAAGTTATACTTTTTTGGAATACCAAATCACAGCTCTGGAGGCTACTACTTTATGGGTTAAATTATTACTGTTAAGTCCTTCTAAAATCTAATTTCTTTGGGCATTTCAAAGCATCATTGCCTATGAGCAATTGAGTTATAAAATGGGAAATATAAATCATGAAAAAAATATACGTTACAAAAGATGATATTCTCTGGGGTTTCTTTTTGAAGGGAGCGGTGGGTGAGGTTTGAGAACTTGATTTAGGAAGAAATTCTTAAATTTGTTCTTAGTTGCACCAGTAACTGACATAAGAATTTAAAGGTTCCTTCTGTGGATTTTTGTCCTTTTATTCTTGGTCTGTTTGAATATATGTTCGTTGCTCAAATTGCATCTTGTGCCATAAAATCTAAGGATTAGAAAAATATAGCCCCAAACCACAAGCATATTCTGTTGATCCAGATACTATTTTAAAAATTGAGTTGCCAATATGTAATATCAGGAAATTTTACATTAAAGCCTGTAATTTCAGCTTCTCTGCAAAAGTCAGAATGATGATTATTCAAATAATGTCAGGCCAGCAACATCCATGGAAATATAATGGCTTCAGGCAGAGTAGCAGTCATGCTATATACATGGTCTACCTGATCACCATCACCCCCACTTGCCCAACACTGTAACACATGCCCCGCCTCAATTGGCAATTTTATGGTTAATTAAAAAGCAAAATTACCAAATGAGTCTTCTGCTCTCTGAAACAAAGAAAAGAAATGGATTTACATGGGGCATTTAGAGAATTACCAAAATTAGTTCTTAATAGTAGTAGGTGCCTTACTGAGTGCTTATGTGATGCCTGTATGGAGGCTTCTTCTGCCATAGCCTTTGTGACCAGCACCTGTGATGTTGGGCTCTCCCCACAATTGTACATGCCTGGCCCAGAGGGTGTGCTCATGCATGAGTGGGCTCACCCAGGCGGCAGGGGATAAAAGAGCTCCCCCTGGGGGAGGGGAAGAAAGTGCAAGGAGAATTAGAACTTGAGAAACTTCAGTGACTCTTTCTTTGCTGTCTGTTTTCCCCCTGTTCATTATTAAAGATTCTATGAAGATAATGCCAAGGGCTCCAACCTTTTTTTAGATGCTAGAATGGATGGTGAATCTGCCTGGATTGGGATGGCTGCAGAATACCATATTTTAAGTATTTCATATCAATTAACTCATCTCTTCCTAGTAGATCGTCTCACTTTCATTGAGAAGATTGAAGCCCTGAGATGTGATAACATTTGATTAACTTTCCAGAGAATTGGGATTTGAGTCCAGGGGCTCTGATCTTGCTCCTTGAGCTGGTTTCTCTCAAGCAGGCCCCACGGCCTCCATGAATTTCAAAACAGTCTGTTCTCTGGCATTGTGATGATGTGCAGGGGTCCACAGTTTACCAGGCATTTGGGATGTTCTGCATGAAACTTAAGGATGTCTAAAAGGGATCATCAAAACAGAAGAAGTACAATTGATCAGTGTGAAGAATGATGGGAATTTTGGCTTTTCCATATAAAATTAAATCATGTATTTCCCTTCCAAGGCTATTTATGTAAAGCAAGTGTTCATTTAAAAATTATATTAAAAAGGCTGTAAGTGTGAGCAAAGGCGAAAATGCAAGTTAGAATGTTTGGGCTTATTTAGAATGGCATCTGGCTGCGGGCTGACTATCCATGTAGTCAGACAAGGCCTTAGCATCAAAAACAGTTTCATCTCGGCACTTACGACAGTTCAGACCTGTCCAGATTCCTGAAGGGGAGACTCGAGCTTAATAAAAATAAAAATCTAATTTTGTAAACATAAGGCCTGATGAAAAGAAGTAACTCGATATTCTGGCAGAAACAATGACGCAAGTCCTGGCTCAGATGTGTCCAGAGCAGGAGTTTTGGCTTCTCCCAGGAGCTTTAAGACATGCAGACTCTCAGCCTCCATCCCAATGGGGCCATCCTCCTCCACCTTTATAGCAGGGGTGCCTGTGCACACCCATGGTTTGAGAAACATCCACATAAACCCTAGCTAAAGAGTTAGGAGCCTGCCAGGGATGGGTTGTGCTGGCTTCAACAAATTCCTTATCATGCCCTGCATTTCACTTGCTTCTCTCTGTGCCACTTTAACCTGGATTCTGGGCAGGTTAATTTTGTAATCTTCATTTAGTTGCCCCTAAACAAAGGTAATAATAACATCTACCTCCTATTATTGAGAGCATTCCATGAGATAATAAAGGTAAAGTATATGGAATATTGTTCACATGGAGTGTGTGGTTAGTGACCACTTACTGTGGTTATTTTAGTTATTATTTCTCTGATTGTGTAGCAAGTGGGATGGAAAATTTTCCCCCAATTTCCAATAAGTGATTAGCTGTGCTTTTATTGTTCATGTGTTCTACTTTATAAGGTCATGCAATATTATTTTCAAAAGTGAAACATGCTTTTTTGGGGAAAATAATTGGAAAGATAAAGGAGCAAACGTTTCTAAGTGTTAAAGAGCTTAGTGAAAAAAAATATAAAACACCTGAGTGGCAATTAGACAGATTGTAGATCCAGTTCTCTTGACCTTGAACCTGTTATTTAACCTCTTTGGATAATGTCTGTATTGTGTGACAATATAAAGTGCTTTAAAATGCTTACAGTGCCATTCTGTAGAACTGGTAAAAGCCAAGGATTACGCAAATGTTATCTAAACCTAGGAGAGTTGACATTCAAATGAATGTTGTGTTGTGCTATCTTGGATACTTTTAAAAGTTTCAGGAGATCTTTCAGATTATGAAAACCACAGGTTCAGTCAAAAGTTTGAGTTCTTTTTGAATTAGAGTTTTTGTGTCCTTTGGGTAGAATCCCAGTTTTGGGATTACTGGGTTGAATGGTAGTTCCATTTTCAAAACACTAATTAAAAAAGACACATGTATGCAGATGTTTATCAAAACACTATTTATATTTGCCAAGATATGGAAACAACCCAAATACCCCCCCAAGCTGATGAATGGCTGAAAAAGATGTGGTATATTTACACAATGGAATATTATTCATCCATCAAAGAAGACAAACTGATGTCATTTGCAGCAACATGGATGGAGCCAGAAGGAATCATGTTAGCAGAAATAAATCAGAAAGAAAAAGAGAAATATGGGATGGTCTCACTTAGATGAGGGATAGAGAGAAAACAAACAAATGGACAAGAAAAAATTTAAACTGGCAATAGAACAGAAGCATACAGCAAGAGGGGGAGGAGGGTAAAATTGGGGGGAGGGCACCAGAGATTAAGAGGGTTCAGGGGTGATAAGGTGATGGGAGAACCTTGGGGTAGACAATGATGTAATATATATGTATATATGTATATATATATATATATATATGCAATCAACAAAGAAATTAAAAAATAAATTTAAAGATTTGTTACATCTCAAAAAAAAAGTTTGAGTCCTGATTGCCTTTATCTAAGCCCAAATGCTTTATTCTTAAAGAGAAAGTTTGCTATTGGAAAATCTTCCCCTCCTGTAAGAGGACAGGCACATTTCTAGGCCCCTTTCTGTGCCCTGGGTCACCTGCGTCACTGACTTTTTCACTAAATAAAAAGTTCAGTGACTTTACCCTAATTACTTGGTCTCCCTTTGAAAATCCCCTGCAATTGGTTGCTTCCCTCTTTTGCTGGTAGGGTTTACAGCAGAATAGTCAGTTCTGTGATAACCAAGAAATAAGCATCTGGCGTTTTTGCTAATAATGCCTTTTTGCCTGAAAATCTGTCCCAAATCCATAATGAACTCGGTTAGTGATTATGTTGGCCTCAGTACATTGTAAAGCTTGCTTCTGCCTGGAATTTTCTCAGTTTGCAACTCTCGTTTCTCTGTTTGAATTAGTGATGATCAATGTTCTTGGTGAACATGTGGATAACATATTGAATACATGTTTCAATTGAATTGGATATTGAAGGGAAGACAAAATAGGTCATTTGGGGATTCGTTTTAATATATGTGCCAGTCCTATCCCATTGAGGTACTTGGTGTTTGAAGAAAAGAGTGGTTTTTTAAAAACCACTGTATTTTTAAGAATGCTGTGTTGCTTAACCATTCATTTATATATATTATTAATATATAATATATTATATATAATAATACATAAATATATTATGTACTTAATATATTTATATTATTATAATATATTTATGAATATATAATATATATTTATAGTAATATATAAATATATATTATATTATATATATATATATTTAACCAACATCTCTCAGAACCAAGGATTTAAGTCATTTCAAAAGAGACAGTCTCCAGGGCACCCTGGTTGTATAAAGTTTAAAATTTTGTGGAAAAAAAATGAAATTTTGTGGACATTTAGCTAAAGGGAGATTTTTAGATTTGGATTCAAACCACTGGTTCTAACACTAAGGAGACCTAAAAAATTTTACTGAGGTTGAGAGGAGTGCGTAAGTTAGCTTCGTAGACGTTTAGTGTGCAGTGTACAATTTGACAGAATTTGGCAGATGTATGAGCTATGAAGTCATAACCACAATCAACAACATAGCTAGTTATCTTCGGAATGATCACTGGATAGTATTTCATTGAAGTATCAGAACCAGAGTCTATTTTTTCTGCAGCTATGATCTTACTCTTCACTTGAATTTTTAAGCTAACATTGGACTTGTGTTCATTTATTCGCGTTCAGTCACAAAGCATTGTTTTTATAATGGTGGTTGAAACGTTTTGCTTTTAATTTAGGGTGTGGCTGGGATTTGTCCTGTAGCGAGACTGGCCTCTAGTGGCGACGTTGGAGAATAGCACTGCTGTAGATTCCCAGTAGCAGGTGAAATTGGGAGAAATTAGCATCCATTCCCAGCTGCCCTTCTAAAGGTGAGCTGGTGAAACAACAGGGCACCCACACGGGAGGGGAAATTACATCCCTCTAATCTTGGGGTTCTCCAACATGCAGAGTGTTCTGACGCGACGGACGCTTTAACAGGATGGACTAAAGAGGAACCTTTACACTGATTTTCATCTTCTAAGACAAGAGATTTCTCCATTTGACTCTCTTCTCTGCTGTGTGGCTGCTACTTCAGCATGGATCTTTGTTCTGTTCCCTTTGTGCTTTTTTATTCTCAGAGTTTTGAATTTCGAGGCACTAGCCCTAGAAATCTGACTATTTCCTGTGTGGGTGGTGTTGGTGCTGCTGGTTAGAAGTCAGACTGATGAGGAGTGTGGATCAGTGGAAGGCTTACCTGCAACTCCTGTCAGATGTGGAGCCTGGAAGAGCTCCAGTCGCGAGCTGTTATTCTTTGACCTGTCATTTTCCTATTACTCTGCTTTTCTCCACAGCAGAAAAGAGGAATCCTAAAAACAATGATGGGGACCGGGGAGTTGGGGTGAATCAGTTTATAGACACATTATTCGTGAATTCATAATTCTTCCATAGAAAAATCATATTCTGTCAGGTGTGGTGGCATGCTCCTTTAATCCCAGCCTAGGAAGGGAGGCTGAGACTAGGAATCGCTTGAATGTGTGGGGTCGAGACTACCCTGGGCAACATAGCGAGACCTCATCTCAAAAAATTGCCAGGCATGGTGGCGCGCGCCTGTAATACCAGCTACCTGGGAGGCTGAGGCTGGGGATCGCTTGAGTCCGTGGTACCCCGGGCAACATGAGTCTGCGGTTCCCTGGGCAACGTAGCAAGGCCTTGTCTCAAAAAGAAAAGAAAAATCATATTCTTCGGCACAGGGAAAGGGGAAGGGAGAACCTTAACTTCTTGTCTGGGTCAGCACCAGTTGTAAGTGAAGGCCTGAAAATCTGCACTGCTGCTACATTTTTCTCAGATTTTTCTGTTCTGTCCTCTCAGCCGCTGCGACCACTTACCTTCAGTTCTTCCTCTTTCCAGCCTGGACCTTATCTGCTGCCCAGGGCACTGACGCCACACACCTTGCCATCTGCGCATGCGCCTGTGTGCTGCACAGTTCCTGTGGGTCAGGTGGTGGCACTTGGGGGTCATGTCCAGAACCAGGTTCTCAGGTCTCATCAGCCATGGCATAAGGGGAGGGCAGCTTTGGGGCCCACTTCTCACTCTCCACAGCCCTGCCTGTCTCCTGAAAAGCCTGTGCTCCTCTCACATCTCATCCCCTTCTCTTTTGGGGGTCTCCAAGTGGGGTCTGGACTTTGGCTACACAGGGTGTTGAGCCTGTCACCCCATCTTCCCTGCCCGCCGCTCTGCCTTCAGCTGCAGGTATAGTCCATCAATACAGAGCTCTGTGCGTTTGGGGGAGACACATCTAGGAGAGGGATCACTGAACCACTGGCGAACCCCAGACTGTTGACCAAACGGCTGGGCCAGTCTCCATTCCTGCCAACAGTGTGAGAGAGCTTTTCCTGCACAGCCTGGTTGGTTCTAGTCTTTTTGACATGGGCATTGTCTTGAGTGCGAATTCTCATGATGGCTTTGGCTTGTCTTTCTGGTAAGTGATGAGGAACATTTTTTTTCTTGTGCCTGTTACCCTCTTTGGAGAAGGGGCTATTTCACTCTTCTGCCATTTCTTGAATTGAGTTATTTGTGTGCTTTGTTTAGTTGTTTGTTTTTTTGAGTGGCATGAATTCTTGGCAGACTTGGCTATTAGCTCCTGTCTGATGTGCAGAACTTTTTATCTTTTTGTTAATGACCCTGTCTTTGGCTGTGGAGAAGGTTTTCAGTTTGATGTATTCCCATTGGTTTTGATTCTGTTTCTCTTGTCGGGTGACTCTGTTTTCTTACATTTGAATGAGTTCCTTAGCTTCCTGGTCTCTTCATTAGTTAGAATTGGTGAATTTAAAAATTGATGTATCACTGGAACCAGTCGAGACTCACAGTGGTGGTAGGAGTTCATTTGTCTGTCACACAGAATGAGCCAGTTGTGAGTAATTTTTTTTTTTTTTTTTTTTGAGACTGGGCCTCTCTATTTTTGCCCGTGGAATCTCAGGCTCATGTTGCCCGGGGTACCACAGACTCAAGCCATCTCCAGGCTCAGCTTCCCAGGTAGCTGGGATTACTGGCGTGTGCCACCATGCCCAACCATTTTTTGGGACTAGGTCTCGCTGTGTTGCCCAGAGTGGGACTCGAACAGCGATCCCTAGCCTCAACCGCTTCATAGGTTGAAGCTTATAGGCACGAGCCACTGTGCCTGGCTCAAGTTGTGAGTAATCTCACTGGTATGGGACTGGGGCTGGGACAGGGTCCAGGGTCTTTCACCATCCTCACATGCCATCCTGAGTTGACAGTGCAATCTCTCATCACCTTGTCCCGTAGGTTGGAGAAGTGTGTGCAGGGAAATTCATGCAGTTTTCAAGGACAGTTGAAGAAGCTGCAAGTAATTCCTTCTTTGTTAAAATCCTGTTAATCACACAACCAGACTGGCTTCTGTTAGACTGGAATATGTGGCCTTTGCTGTGGTTGTTATATGCCCAGTTATTACTGTTACTATTATTCTACCAAAGCAAGAAGGGGGAACAACTCTTAGAAACCATAAGCAGATCTCCCCCTAATATTCATGCAAAGAGGTTTCTGAAATGCCTGCCCTACTGGTAATAAGTGGGACAAGTTAATATTTGTATATGTGTATACACACACACACACACTTTTTTTTTCCTAATCTCAGAGTCCTCAGGATATTACTTAATGTCCATTAGTTTTTGAAAGCTTTTTACATTAATGAATTGTCCACTATGCAGAGATCCCATATGTGTATCTATTGTTTGCTCGATTTATTTCCTCCGATTTCTCCATTATGTGGGAAATTGACTGCATGCCATCTTTTCTCACTTCTTGTCACAATCACTGTTCTGATTGTCTGTCATATAGGTTACTTCTATGAACACTGAGGCTGCTTCTATGTCCTACCCATTTTAAATAATGCTGCTGTGAATGTTGTGGAGTTGTTGATGATTTCCTATTCCATAGGTCCATGTCCAAGAGAGGGACTTCTGGCCAGCATGTTATTCACACTTACACTTTTTCTAGATAAAGCCAAAGCAAGAGTTATTACTTCCAGGGTCATCAGGGATTATTTTATTTAGTGTTTTCTATGGGAAAAGATTACCAGATTTTTAATTTCCCTTCTAGAGATGTCCAGCTCTGTTCTTCCTTTCGCTCTCTTTGAATTTGTTCAAAGTGAGTCACCTCTTTTCCTCTGTTGTACTAGAAATAGCTATATAATATGATTAATTTCCTAACTGTGATCTTTGCACCAAGTTGTCTCAGATAGCATGCTTTCAGGACAAGTATGCACTTGGCTAAACTCTGTTCCCAGAAAGATATATTTTGTGTGGTGCTCTGTGTTGGAGTTAATAGCTTTCATGCAAATTGGCTACAGTCAACTTTAAGACACTCAGCAATGTAATTCTTCTATTTTGAGTGATCTTAGCTTATATTCTCGCTGTTAATAATGGCTTCTTTGAGCTGTGCTAAGTTAATAGATTTTGGAATTCAGTTGCTCCCAATTTATGTAGTTTAGAAGTGCTTTCTTATTCCAATTACTGTTCTTCTTAACACAAAGGAAAAATAATCAAGATTGATTAGTGGTATATCACCTGAGTTTGATACACATTCATTTCAGGAAGCATTGTGTGGATGAAAAACTTTCTAATTTTTGTCTAAGGTTGAAGGAGTATGCATTCTTAGATACGAACATGAGAAATCATAGACTTAGATTCAGGAGAATCTGAGGAGATTCAGGAGATTCAGGAGATGATGCAGATATGTGACTACTGTTAATCATTGTAGAGTTTTGAAAGCTTTTAAAAGTGGGTTAGCTATTAGCTCAGAGAAAAAATTAAAATAAGTATATACCTTGCTCTTGCACCACTTGCACATAAGATACATGTGGATACACATGTATCCATGTACACACATGCACACACATGGATACTTAAATGGAATGATAAAGCCTGACATATCTTAGTGATCAGTACATGTTAGACGTGTGATCTCAGGCAAGCCATGCCTCAAAGTTTTTAGTTTTCTGTATAATAACCTAAGTGATATGGTTAGATCTATGTTGAAATGTTTAGAATATATAGATGAACAATGCAACACAAAATAGCAAGAGGAATAGAGAAAGTCAATGGAAGCAAAAGTTCTTTGAAAGATTAATAGAACTGATAAACTCCAGCAAAGCTAACCAACAATAATAAAAAAAAATCAAGTTTTTCATGGTTTCTGTGGTGATATAGAAGAGCAATTTAAGATGGTGAAAATTAAAAATTTTAAGATGGTGAAATTACTTCATATGCTCCTGTAATTTTGAATACATAGCATTAAGTATTTATTAAAATACATAATGCTCTCACACAAAGAGTAAACCCTACTGTAAACTGCAGAGCTTAGCTGACTAAAAAGCAAAGCAAAACAACACAAAACCACTGAGAACAATAGAAACTTTTCCTAAATCCCAGTGATACTGAGAACATGTTAATGCTTTTCTTTCCAAATGCACATATGTATGGATCATAATTACAGGTTTTTTTTAAATTTACTTTTATGAATAAGTTGATATTTCTCTCTATGGTGTCAAAAATCAGGTTTTGATTAAATGCAAAGAAATTCTGAATGGAGATTCTATCTGTAAAAAGAAAATATTCTTAATTTCCTTAGGAATTTCCTTAGGAAATTCAGTGTGGATTCCAGGCAAAGTGTTGCATTCTAATCATGAGAGGTATGGCTCAGACTAGACATCTAACCCTTTAGCATTTTTAAAAATTCATTTTGTTGATTTTACATATATATATTTCTTACATCATTGTATATGAAACTCTCCTACTACCTTGTCACCTGTGACCCATCATCCTGATCACTTGTGCTCACCCCTCCCCTGATTTCCCCCTCCTTCCTTCCCACTTCCTTGCTATACACTTTAGTTCTGGTGTCAGTTTGTTAGTTTTAACTTGTTCTTGTTCTTTTCTTTGTTTTCCCTATATCTCACCTGTAAGTGAAATCATCTGATATTTTTCTTTTCCTTTCTGGCTTGTATCTACTAGCATGAGTCCTTCTAGCTCCATCCATGTTGCTATGAATAAGTGCCTGTCTTTTTGATTGCTGAATAATATTCCATTGTGTACATAGACCTCAGACTTTTGTCATTCATCTATTTTGTACCCTGTTAGCATTTTCAATTGTTAGCACATTTTCATGCTCTTAGCCATCCATGCATGCATGAATGGCTAGTAAGCCATTCATGTATGCATGCCTGCATCTGTCTACCTATCCAGCAAAAGTTCCTGAGCCTGAATTCCATGCCAGTCAGTGTTTTTGGCACTAGAAACTTGTCTTCGTGGAATAGTGAAATTTACATTCCAGTGGGGGCAATGACATTCACTAAATGAAGACCCATTTAATAGTATCATTAAAAATTATAATAGATGCTATAAAGGGGAACATGGGTTGTCATAAGACAGTTTTACCTGGAGACCTAATTTGGCTTGTATTAGGAAAGTATCAGAGGAAACCAGTATCAGAAGAGCTACTAATTCTAACATTTGAACAATGAGTGAAGTGAAGAATGAGGGCAACATTTCAGGCAGAGGCCACACATCCAGTCCCTGTATGGAGAAAGAACTCTTTGCTTGCTGGGACTGAGAGGAGCCCAGTGCACTGAGTTCTCAGGAGAGAGCAGCAAAAGGAGCCAGATCCTAAAGACTCTGGAATTGTTACTGAGCTCAGCAGAACTTCACTGGATTTGCTTAGGTATTTGCTAAGCAGGAGCTAGTATATTATGGACATTTTTTCCACTGAGAGGAGCAAAAGAAGAATGGAATAGAAGTGGGGAAGTCAGGGAGCTATTGGGGTAGGTGCCTGGTGAGAAGCAGAGATGAAGATGCCTGGGAAGTGGAAGGAAGGTGTTGATGAAGACACATTTACTTGTAAGATTCAGGGAGAGATTGAATGTGGACCATTCTCAGGTTTGCTTTGGGTATTGTTTATTGAGATGTGGAAACTTACAATAGAAATGCCTTTGAGGGAAAGATTCAGAAATCCCTCCAAAATAGCCAAGTGGATCTGTCAGGTGTATGGCTCATATGAGAGACCAGAGCCAGAGCAACTCTAGATTGGGCATAGCTGTGAAATGTAAACCAAAAAAACAGGTGCTGTCACTTAGGGGCATGGGTGGGGTGAGAAGAGAGGGGATCCCAGGACATGTGTGAACAAATGAGTTCAGGTGATGGGAAAAGGAGCACACATCAAAGGAGACCAAGCATAACTAACTGGAAAGTCAGGGGATAGAACAGGATACGCAAGAGCCAGAATCAAGAAAAGAGAACTTTCCAAAAGGGTTGGGGGACCTCAGTGGATCGAGGAGGAGGACTGAGGTGGAGAACTGAGGTAGAGGACTGAGGTGGAGGACTGGTGGAGGACTGAGGTGGAGGTCTGTGGTAGAGGCCTGGTGGAGGACTGAGAGGGAGGACTATGGGGGGATTGGTTGAGGACTGTGATGGAGGACTGAGATGGAGAACTATGGTGGAGTACTGTGGAGGAGGAGGAGGACTTAGGTGGAGGACTGAGGAGGAGAACTAGGTGGAGGTCTGTGGTAGAGGCCTGGTGGAGGACTTAGGTGGAGGACTGTGGTGGAGGACTGAGGTGGAGGATTGAGGTGGAGAACTATGGTGGAGGACTATGGTAGAGGACTGAGGTAGAGGACTGTGGTGGAGGATTGAGGTGGAGGACTGTGGGGGAAGGTTGTGGTGGAGGACTGGTGGAGGACTGTGGTGGAAGACTGAGGTGGAGAACTAGGTGGAGGTCTGTGGTAGAGGCCTGGTGGAGGACTGAGGTGGAGGACTGTGGTGGAGGACTGAGGTGGAGGATTGAGGTGAACTATGGTGGAGGACTGTGGTAGAGGACTGAGGTGGAGGACTGAGGTAGAGGACTGAGGTGGAGGACTGTGGGGGAAGGTTGTGGTGGAGGACTGTGGTGGAGGACTGAGATGGAGGACTGTTAGGGTGGACTTTGGTGGAGGATTGAGGTGGAGAACTAGGTGGAGGATTAAGGTGGAGGACTGGTGGAGGACTGGGGTTGAGGAATGAGGTGGAAGACTATGGTAGAGGACTGAGGTGGAGGACTGTGGGGGAAGGTTGTGGTGGAGGACTGGTGGAGGATTTAGGTGGAGGACTGAGATGGAGGACTATGGTGGAGGACTGAGGGAGAGGACTGAGGTGGAGAACTGGGGGCGGGGGGAGGGTTGGTCCAGAACTGTGATGAAGGGCTGAGATGGAGAACTATGGTGGAGTACTGTGGGGGGGAGGACTGAGATGGAGGACTGTTAGTGAGGACTGTAGTGGAGGACTGAGGTGGAGAACTGGGTGGAGGATTGAGGTGGGGACTCAGGTGGAGAGCTGTGCTGGAGGACTGAGGTGGAGGACTGAGCTGGAGAATTGTGGTGGACTGGGGTGGAGGACTGAGGTGGAGGACTAGGGGAGAGAACTTGTGTTGAGGACAGAGGTGGAGGACACTGGGAAAGGACTGAGGTGAAGGACAGTGAGGGGGGACAGTGGGAGAGTACTGTGGGGAAGACTGTTGTGGTGGACTGTGATGGAGAATTGTGGGGGCCTTGATCGTGAGAGTGATGGGGCAGCAAACACTAAAGAGTTGGGAGTGTCTGAGTTACACATAGTTCTGTAAACCAGTGTTCCCTAAATTAAAAAAAATAAGAAAGTTTAACCTTAAACATATGTTAAAAGACTAAATAATATGAGGACTGGCAAATCTCTATTCTCTTTGGCAACATGGAAGTAACTAGTAAGTTGGCAAGACAAATCATACCTTAAATCTTCTCACAAGACTGAGCTGAGTTTCCGGGATGTTCTCTTCTTTACTCTTCTCACCTTTGTATCATCTGGGGGACTGACTTCATCTTCATCATTTCTACTTTCTCAAATTACTTACCTCTACTCATATAATTTTCTCTTCTCTTTAGGCCAATACAACAGGGCATTTTGTATTGTTCTTCACAGAATTGTGTTTCTTCATTTTATTTACCTAACTTACTGACTTCCATCAACTTAGAAAAATCAGTGATTATATTAAATTCCAACAAGCCCATGTAACTACATCCTTATTTTATCTATTCCTGTTGTGATTAAATTTCAAGTCGAGCTTTCTTTGCAATTTAATTTATTGCGATCCATGGTGTGAAATGGAATTGGCCTTAATGTGAAAATACTGAGATAGTTGTGAAGTTGACTTGAAACCTTTCATTTTCTTCTCATTTCATTTTTTATGACACTCTTGAAAAAATGAATTGACATCAAGTGCTATGAAATAAATGTTTCAGCGGTCAGTGGTCAACTGAATTTGCTAGCCTTCGTGGTACAGAAACAACTGCTAAAATACTCTTTTCTAAGAATAAAGGACTTCTTTTATGTGGAAGATATTTCTTTGAAGGGAAGGAAAGGATATAAGGGTTGTTTTAATGGCAATTTTTGAAAGTGGCCAAAAGTTGCTTCAGCATTTTATATCATCATGAATTTATTGCTCATGATGAAAATAATTTAGAAACCTGCTTCGCTTTCAACAAAATCCAATTAAAACTGTACTGAGGACTTTTGAAGTACTTGGGATTTATGGAAATGTATTGCTGAGTCTTAGTTATGCCTTAATCATTCATCAACATTTAAGAATGTAAGCTTTTCTTGTCAGTGTTTCAAAAGCCAGTTCTATAAAGTTGATAGCATCCATGCATTAGGTATATCCATTAGTCATTTCCCAGGAAATGGGAGATGGACGCGTATCTGAATGTTTACTTAAATAAACCACTAGAGAAAGCTGTGGAAGCATAGTTCTGGTAGAAGACTAACATTTCAATCTCACCAAGTTAAATATTGTCACTGCCGTGTGACAACTGGCAAAATTAAAGAAGCTGTAGACCAGGCAAGACCTTGTCAGCTGGTTTAGAAAGCAGCAGTGATTGAGGAGAGAGCAAGATTGACAGGAAGAAACAGTTTTAAGTGACATTACAGGAAGATGGGGTTTGCAAAAGACCAGATGCGTGAGATAATATTTACCAGAAAGTATGGTGACACGTCTCAAGTGTGATGTTATGTCTTGAATCACACACAGTGTTGGAAACCAATTACCTGGATAAAAAGAAATAAAATGATTGTGATCCTTAGAAAAAATCTGAAAAAAAAATGTAATAACCATAAATCAATCCAAGATCACAGGAGATGATCTCAAGATGTCTTCATTTTAAACCTTATTATTGGAAATTTCAAACATGCATAAAATATTCTCACAAGCGAATGAATATTTTAGGTAGTATTTTAGGACCTGCCATGTTTCAGGAATAACCCCCATCTAAATAGGAGAGATTATTCCAGAGAATCCTGACCCTGTTTTAAAATTTTCTCACCTTGAACAGAGAGCCCGATCAACTGTACTTCTTAAGTGTGGATAAAAAACAGCCCTAGCACGGGTTGAGAATACAGCAAGAGATTCGATTTGAAATTAGTTATCAGTCTATAGATCTAGCCTGGAACGGGGTTAAGAGAAAGCCTGGCCAGGAATTTGGCAAGTGACAACCTGCAAGTACTGGTTTGGACTCAGATTTTGCTTGCTTCATTTCAACTTCTGCTTTTATGAAAAGAAAAAGCCCTGCCTATTATACTTTTTCATCTACATTAAATGAAGGTGAGAGTTACATTGTATGGCTGGGTCCAGAGGCTACTTCCTGTTTTTATTCTGCAAAGCAGAAGAATATTCACTAGTTAAAAAAAGAGATGTAGTGAGCACTGAAGTCCTTCTCCAAATCTTTTGGTGGAAACATTGAGTTCTCAAAGAGTGCTTCACAGCAACTGGATTTAATGACTATTCCAGCAGAGGGCTACCAAACTCCATGCATGCACAACATAGCACATTTTTATAGTTGATTTCAGGCTTTGGTATTCATTCAATCATGCATGCATGCATGCAGTCACTCATTCATTCTTTCATTGGTGGCAGTTCTCTTATTATAATATGTCAAGGACTACACACCTGGAGCAACTCTGCTGGGTGAAGAGATCAGAGCAGCTGTATTTGCAGGAGCTCCTGCAACCCCTAGAAGAGAAGAGAAGGAAAAGTCTCCCTAAGAGTTCTCCAGAAACACCCTTCGAAATCCAACTCAGCTCTTCTTGGGTAGAGTCGTCAATATTTTTTCCTCCTAAAAATCTAATGCTGCCACAGCAGGGAAAACATTCACAGCAAGACGTCCAGAAGTCCTATGTTTTGTCTTTCATTGTGATTAGAGCTCCTGGTGTGTGATTGTGTCTTCGTTTCTGTTTTGTTTGGGCAAAGTTGCATTGTGTCTCCAATCTTAGGAGTGAAGAAGACATTTATTTGCTATTGTTGTTGTTGTTTTTGAGACAAGGTCGCGCTGTTTTACCCCGGGAACCGCAGGCTCATGTTACCCAGGGTACAACGGACTCAAGCAACCCCCAGCCTCAGCTTCCCAGGTAACTGGTATTACAGGCATGCGCCACCATGCCCAGCTATTTTTTGAGACTAGGTTTCACCATGTTGCCCCAGGTAGGTCTCGGGTCATAAACCTGCAGACTCAAGTGATTCCTAGTCTCAGCCGCGCTCTGTAGCTGCGCTTAAAGGCACACGCCACTGTGCCCGGCGAAGACGACATTTATTTTGCCAAGTTTTCTTCACAGCGTTTCTTTGGAGTGTTGACTGTGTCCTTCTGTATTTATTCCTGCACTGGGGCCAGGCTTACCCTTGACAAAAATCGAATTATAGGGATGAATTATGACAGCGAGAAAGCATTCCTTCTCCAGCCTCTTTATTATTTTACCTTGAAAATAAAATCTGTTTGCAAAAGAACCTTATTACAGTACCTTCCATTTGGAACTCTGTCTGCTTAGTTGTCAAGGGACAATTGTTCTTATTCATTGTTTTTCCAGTCAAAGCCAAGCTTTTGCAGGGTGGGTATCTCTCCAGTCTCATGAAGGCCTGGTCTTAATCACTGATATGGAATCCACTTAAAGAATGTGACTTTAAAGAACTGTACTTTTATGGGGGCTGAGACATACTGTCTGAGCTACGTGTGGTGTTGTCTTACCCTTTGGGGCTTATAAAAGACAGTTCTACAGATGGGGGCTTATGCACAACAGAAGTCCAAGATCAGCGTGCCAGTTCAGGTGGTGAACTTCAGATGTTCTCACTTGATGGAAGTGGGAGTGAGGCATTTCTTTAGAAGGGCATGGATCACATTCATGGCCTAATTGCTCTCAAAGGTCCCTAAGATGACCATCACACCGGGTAGTAGGAATTCAGTGTAAGAACTTGTTTCCATCTTACAAGTTCATTTGTCTTCCCTTTTGTGTTTCTATTTCTTGTTTTGTTTATTGCTCAGAATAATAATCCTAAGATTTCCTACTTATTAAGCACCTAGTACTTGTATTTTAGGTGCCATTTTTTTCTGGGTAGATTACTGGTAGGTAGGCGGATTATGCCCTTTAGAGACGCTTGAAGCCTGCAAAAGCTAGATAATGCACCTAAAATTCTGTAGCTTAAATTGGAATTCAGACTCCAAACCCAAGACCCCACTAATACAAAAGAAGCTCTATTTTATAGCATTAGTAAAGCTTTATTTGATCAGTTAACTGAAAAAAAAATTAGTAAAAGTAGAAAACAAAGGAAGATACATACTTTATACATTTATTTTATTTAAAAAATCTTTTAAAAATAAAAAATTCATTGAAATTCTTCTATCAATGATAGGGTCAAGCCCTTTTGTAAGAATATCTTAAGAAATGTGCACTATGATTCCACTTGTGGGAAGCACCTAAAATATACAAATTTAAGAGATATAAAGTGGAATGGTGGTCTCTGTGACCATAGAGTGGGGGAATAGGGCCTTGTTGTCTAGTGGGATGATGAAAAGTTCTGGAAATGGGTAGTGGTGATAGCTGTACCACAGGTGAATGCATTTTATGCCACTGAAATGTGTACTTAAATCTGTTTAAAATGGTCGGTTTTATGGCTATTTTACAATGATCAGGATTTTAAATAGTTAAATATATAAATACATGTTTATGTATATGGGAGATGTGCAGTGTTTGGGGTTCATCTTGTCTTTTTTGTCTAAGAACCACCTCCTTATAGGTATTGTCTCTAATTGGAGTGAGAACTTAACAACACTTATAAAACAATATGTTGTAGAATTTCTAAATGAGACTGAGACACAATTTTGGTGATGTTTTTGATTTCTCAAATATTTAAAAACACAATCCTCTGCTTCATCATTTTGAAAGCTTTTTAGAAAAAGGTATAGCTTTCAAAAAGTCCAACAGTAGGTAGTTTGCACAACTCACTTGATGTCTGTATCGCTCATTTGGCTAATATTTATTATTGTCTCTTCTCACACAAAGTGGTATCTTTTGGTGGATAAGTAGAGGGAAGAAAAACAAAATAAATCTAATGTAGAGAATTCGGAATTCTCCACCAAATAAAATTTTTGGCAACCAGAACAGTGTTTTTTCTTTTGTTTTTAAAACTTATTTAATTGTATATATATTTCACATCTTTGTATTTCCTGGGGATCACTACCATCTTCCTGACTAATCCCTCCCATCTCCCCCCCACCCCGCCCCAAGTTGTGTGCTTTAGTTTGGTTGTTAGCTTGTTTTGGCTTTTCCTCCTAGTCTTTTGCTTGTTTTTCCCTATATCCCATATATTAGTGAGACCATTTGGTTTCTGGTTTTCTCCTTCTGACTTGTTTCTGCTAATATGATTTCTTCTAGGTACATCCATGTTATCATAAATTCGTCGTAAACTTCAAACCTTATGTGTCACACAAAGCACTTTGTTCACAGCTGCATTGGTTGAAGACTTTGTTGTGTTCCTCTGGGCTCTTGTTTATTCTGCTTGTGTGTGCTTCTCTGTATGCTGGTCGCTGTATGGGAGGGTTACTCATACCGATCATCTGAGGCTAGGGTGTGCTTTCATGAAGGAGCTCCTTCAGAGAAGAGAGACACTTATTTCTACCAGGCTCTGGCCACAGATGATGTGGGGATCAGCCTAAACCAGCTTTAAGGCTTGGCTTTTGTTGAAGCTGAGGGCAATAAAACCTGGGTTTTAAATCTGCTGGAAGGATCGTGATTTTTTTTTTCTTTTTCTTTTTCCCTTTCTTTTGCCTAGAAATGCAGCTCATTGAGGTCTCCGATTGTGGAGACTGCTCCCTATTTGTCTTTGCATCATATGATGCAGTGCCTTTGATCCCTGCCATCTTGCTGCTGAAATTTTCAATGTAGAAGTTCAAATTTGCTAGGAAAATGGATATAAGCAGCCCCACACAGCCTTTCTGTGTGCACTGATCTATCAGTTTGGCTTAGAAATCCCTTAGTATTATTAGCCTCACTACTGGTTGCTTTTAAGTTATTTCTGTTTTATGCAGCATTCCTAGTTAGCTTCAGTGGAGGAGATGATCTGAATGGCATGGCTCCTATGAGCTGGAAATGGTGGCTGTACTTGTTGGTGCTTAGTTTTTTCTTGAACTTGGTCTGATTTCAAATGGGCGTCATGCTCTAGATGAGACCCAACTGTGTCTTACCTCTGAAGACGTGTTTTCCGAAGAAAGTGTGATTTCATTTTTTACCTCGGTTTCCATCTTTATGGAATATGACTTTGCAGGAAGAAGTATAAAAATGCAGGAAAGTGCTCATGCCTGCAGTCAGAAACATCGATTGCTTAGCAACAACTTTTGTTTGTAAGTCAATTAAACAATGGTTGCCAGAAAAAGTCTCTTGCCCTTGCTGCTGAAGCCATGAGGCTGGATCATGGAAGCTGTTTCCGTATGAGAGAGGGGTGGGACAGGTATTTCAGTAGCTGTGGTGGCATCTAGAAGCCGTGTTGTTCTAACCCAGGTGTTTCAACCTTCATGAAAATGACTCATGACCCTGGGGTGCAGGGGTAGCACCCCAGTTTCCTGGTCTTGGTAATGTAACCCTCCGTGGATTGTCTTGCAAATGGCTGTGTTTTTGAAACAACAGGCTTTCAAAGTTTTCTATATCTGTACTATTCACTGTACAGTCTCAGCCAGGCATAGGATTGTTGGATTGCTAACAATATTGATGTCCATGTTTTAATGATGAAGGATGGAAAATGGCAGATTTGAAACATCCATCACCAATTTGATCTTCAGCAGCTTTGTATCTATTCTCAGATTACATTTTGCCATTCTTCTATTGCTAATTTTGAAAAATAACAAAATATTTTGCTGGTAACTTCCTGACCAGGAATTCTGAGTTAGAGAACTATATTGCTGGGTCCATAAAAAGTATTCAATAACAGGCCAAGAATTTAAACCCACATTTACTGGCTTTTAAAAACTTAAGCTTTTCTGATTTATGTGCAAATATAAATTATTTCACAAAAAAAATTAAGATATGGGTACTTTCAATTTGAAATCACCTAAAGAGTAACAATTAAAATGAGTTCTGTCTCAATCAGGAAAAATCAATCTTTTCCTTTTGTCTTTTGTAAACAGCCTAATTAAAATATGTCCTGTGAAGCTGTTTATCCAAGTAGCACTTGTGATATTACGCAAATATAAAACTCCAAGTATTTCTCAGAATTCTCTCTGGCTTACCAAAAAAGTTATTTCCCTTGAGATGCTAAATTTACTCATATAATACCTGACTAAAAATATATTCTTAAAGTAAACATACAAGCTTATTTACGGATAACACACACACACACACACACACACACACACACACATGCCTCTCAGTGATCTTCTGGATAAGCATTTTGAGATTGTCATATGTTAACCACCACTCAATGTTTTTCATTTGATCAAAGTAATAGGGCTAAAAAATATACCTGGAGTTTTTAGGAGCAGCCATTCCAAACCCCAAAGGGAGGTGATGTGTTTTAAACATGGCAGTAAACTGTCCGAGGGGAATAGGAATTAGCAGTAATGCTTTTAATCTATGATCCTTTTCTTGTCCTACCCTCAGTGTGTTTTTCTGAGTAAAAGCTAATTTGTGAGAAAAGAGCAGCATGGAAAAAAGGCATTTAAAGACAGAAAGTTGGAAAGTTAAAGCAGGCATTTGAAGGTTATAGAGCAGCTTTCGCCTCAAGACCTGGATCTAGTGGTTGTAGTCACCATGGAGCCCTCAGGACGGTGAGGCTGTGGGCATCTACAGATGGTGCCCTTAACACCGCTGGACTTCATCTCCGTGCGGGCAGCGGCTTCGTCCTCCTCCCTGATGGACAGTGGCCGTGTGGGGCTCACATGAAGCCCTATCGCTGCATTTGCCAGCCAGGTGGCCCTAAGCTGAATGGGCTGCAGTGGGGAGGGGGCCCGTGAACAGGTTAAATAGAGAACTCAGAAAAGCACGTTTGAAGAGTCCCTGCCTCCATTTCCCATCGAAGATGCCACCTAGTCAACAAAAAGGAAGATTTTAGTTCTGTGGAGCTTTTCTGCTTCCTGAATGAGTACATATCTTTCTTTTCTGTCTGCGTAAGCACAGAGAACATGCATTTGCTTAAGACGCCTCTGGGAAGAAGTTTCTTGTCAGTTTATCATGAGCAGGTCTGTCAATTTAGACAGACAGACTGCAAATGACACAAGCTCAAGCTATTTGTGTTTATTTTTGTCCAGGATCACTTTGGGTTGAATGGGGTTTGGGACATGAGAAGAGGAGGACACATCTTTCTGAACAAGGGGATTTTTGTTTTTAACACTTTGCTTTCTCTGACTATGTCTCTCCCTTCCTATTGCCCCTGGATGACCGAGTGGGCACCGACCGCTAACCCCAGGCCACCCGCACGGTCATTATGGAGAGAGCTTGGTGGTGTGACAGGATGCTGACTATTTATGACCTTCACTTTGTGTGATTTTATCGCCTTGAGGTAAAGGGGTCTCCAGAGGAAAGTTTTTTGCATTCCTGTCTGTTTGCCCTTCTTACTAGCTGCAGAAAGCACAAAGCAACAGAAGCAAGATACCCCAAGGTCCAGAAACTGAATTCAGAGTCTGGACCTTGGGGTATCTTGCTTCTGTTGCTTTGTCCTAAAGGGCTTAACTACCTACCTTTTTTTTTTTTTTCCCTTACATTGTTGTTCAGTCAGAAAATATTTGATTTCTTTCCTCAGGTGTAGTTCCCATAAATCTCCCACCACCACAGTCCCCGTGACCCATGGTCCCTTGTGTTCTTCCCTCCCCTGTTCTGACCCCTCTGCCCCGCCTTTCCCTGCTGGATACCTCAGATCTATAATTTGCCGTAAAGTTTTGTCTTCTTTTTTTTTTCACACATTTTTCAGTTTCCCTGTATTTCTCCTATATGTGAAACCATTTGGTACTTTTTCTTTTTCCTTCTAACTTATTTCACTGAATATATTTCCTTCTAACTCCATCCATGTTGCTTCAAATGGCATGAAGTTATCTTTTTTATTGCTGAGTAGTATTCTACCACGTATATATACCACATCTTGATCCCTTCATCTGTGGCATTTGGGTTGTTTTCATGGCCCAGCTATTGTAAACAGTGCTGCTATAAACATCGGAGGGCCATTTTCCTCTGAAAGTAATGTTTTTGTGTCTTTTGGGTAGATTCCTAGGAGTGGTCATATGGTAGATTCGTTTTAGTACTTTGAGGAACCTCCACACAGTCTTCCATAGTGGTTGGAACCATTTTCATTCCTACCAGCAGTATAAGAGGGTTCGTTTGTCCCACATCCTTACCAATGTTTGTTGTTGCCATTTTTTTGTTTTTGCCTTTTTTTTTTTAGACTAGGTCTCACTTTTTTTGCCCGTGGAACCGAAGGCTCATGTTGCCTGGGGTACCACAGACTCAAGCAATCCCCAGCTTCAGCTTCCCAGGTAGCTGGGATTATAGGCGTGCGCCACCATGCCCAGCTTTTTTTTTTTTTTTTTTTTTTGAACTAGATCTTGCTAGGAGCCCCAGGTGGGACTCGAACCGCGATCCTAGCCCTGGCCGCTTCATAGGCAGAAGCTTATAGGCACGAGCCACCGTGCCTGGCCTGTTTTTGTTTTTTGTTTGTTTTTTTAATGTGGATCATTCTCACCACTGTGAGGTAGTATCTCATTATGGTTTTGATTTGCTTTTTTGATTTCATTTGCTTTTTTATGTTGAACATTTTTTTCATATACCTGTTGGCCATTTGCATTTCCTTTTTGGAGATGTGTCTTTTCGTTTTTTTTGACTGTATTGTTTACTTTGTTTTTTGTTAAGTTGTATGAGATCTTTGTAGATCTTTCATATTTGTCCCTTACTGGTTGCGTGGAATGCAAATATTTTCTCCCAATATGTAGGTTATCTTCATTTTGGTTATTGTCTCTTTTGACATACAGCAGCTTTTTAGTTTGGTGTAGTCCCAGCTGTTTATCTTCTCCATTTTCTTTGCTTCTGTCAGCTGCCTGCTTTGACTTGCAATTGGAGTGCCCTTGCCTCCACCCTTAAGGCAGAAGTGGAAGGAAGATACCACTTGATATTTGAGTTTTAACCGAATCATCTCTTTATTAAAACTGTTATCAATGGAAAGTGGGATCTATTATATTAGTACAAGCCCTGCTTTATTACATTGGTTTTTTGAATTTCACTTTAAGTAAAACCAATTGGGAACATCAAATCAATGTTTGCTTTACCTCACCATTCATTAGTGGCAGAATACAAAAGAAATCTTAACTAGGGGTAAACACCATTGAACTTGAATAGAATGAACTCTTGTCTTAAAGCTCAAGCCTTTCTCCGCCCCACCCCCTCCAATTAGGTGCTGTTTCAACTGTCTTTGTAGTGCATCTGCTTCTTTCCCACTTACCACCCACAGTCCATTTGTGGTGGAGCGACAATGTAGGCTGTCTGATTGCATAGCCACTTCTCCTGGGTGAGGCTGGGGACAGAGAAGGGATTAAGTTGCATGTGGCTGGCTCAGTTGATATTGAACGCTGCCCTGGCTGATGCCTGATGTCTGCAGAGGATTTTCTTTGGATTCTGATCAATGGCAAGCTGGACACTGAAGATAGCAAATGGTCCCGTTCTCTCCTCTCTTTAAAATGAGGTATGTCCTCGCTGAAGGGCAACCCATCTATGCTGGCTGCAGGTTTAAATGTGAACGACAGTGTGTTCCTTACTTTGAAGACAGGCACAAGCGTAGCCCATTGATGGCCAAGATGCTTTGTGGAAGGAAGTGGCTTTTTGGTACAAGTTCAGAACTCAGCTAGCATTCTACCTGTGCTGGAAGCTTGCTGGGCAGACTCCTGTAACGTGGTGTGTGCATCATTTAAATGGCTGGAAGTTCCTGGGGCTGGAAACGTGTGCCCTGCCTGTGCAGAGGTCAGCTGGTGAGTGTGTGCTGCTCTCTTTGCTCGGAAAAGTGACGCTGGTGTGTTTTCCCCTTGCAAAGAGAAATCCTGGGGAAGTTTGAACAACACGAATAGCCAGGGAGGAATGATTTCAGAAAGTCATTCCCTGAATAGTTTACTACGGAGTGAGTTCATTGTAAAGAGGCACCGTTATCACTGCCTAGGACCGTCTGATCCGCCTGGCTTTCTGAAAAGGAGTCCTTTGCTGCCTTCCATTTCCTTTGGAAGCAGTCTGTTTTCTGACTTGGGGAAAAGATAAATGGAAAACAACACACTGACAGGGACTTGTACTTAAAAATATTTGTGGTAGGTGTGTGAGGTTTGCATACTAGAGCCGGCAATGGGGCTTTCTGAGGGGGTTCCTCCTGGGAGTGGGGGGCTCCTCCTTGGAGGGGGCTGACTTAAAAGCAGGGAGCCTCCGCCCCCTGCTGTTTCAGACCATCCCAGGGAGACTGTGTGTGACATGTCCTTTGCCTTCTAATATCCTCCTCTGTAAAGTCACGGAAAAATCACGATGACTTGGCTTCTCTGTGGTTCAACCAAAGATGATTTGGGAAAAATGTACGCAAAGCAGTGTGATTATTATTTTGAAAGAATTCGCAGTCAGGTGCTTTTCCAAATGCTTATGGTAGTCAAATGAACACCTGACCTATTATTTGTGAGATAAAGTGACAGAGTTGCTTTTTTTTTTTTTTAAGTAAAATGGATGGCAGTTTAGGGATTAGACTGTTAACTGTGCCTGGGCACTTTTTTCAAGTTATTAAAGTTGTAGAAACGTGCCATTCTCCTGGCATTAGAAAACAACATCATTAAGTTGAGCCTATCAGATTTTTCAAGTGGATTTCTCTATTGAATGTGTTCAAGGCTGATAAAACAAACCTCTTTTGGACCAGGCAAGGCTGTACTTTTT
The DNA here is from genome assembly GCA_004024945.1 of Uropsilus gracilis. Lineage (NCBI taxonomy): Eukaryota > Metazoa > Chordata > Mammalia > Eulipotyphla > Talpidae > Uropsilus > Uropsilus gracilis. The sequence goes on along the minus strand of PVHY01004843.1, from coordinate 44,130 downwards.
TCTCTGGCTGTTTCTGGGATCTCTGTTCTTCCCCTTGGGCAGCCTGCAGGGGTTGAAGCTCAACCACACTCTGACGGGACCCACTTGTTTAGTGGCAAGGGCAACCTCCCATCCAGGATGACTAATGGGTTGTAAACATTTCCTAAGTATTTAGGGAAAAGGAGAGTGTCAGATGGCACCAAGGACACCCCGTGCTCCACCCTGCTGCTCTCTCTGAGCCACCATAACTCCTGATGACGGCCTTGGCACCATCCCTGCAGATGCTCTGTCTGCCAGGAGAGAGCCTGTGGCACTTGTCACTTCCACTGGCAGGTGATGGTCCTCAGGTGGAAGACATTCCGGAAGTCCTGCCCCTCAGGGCCACCGGAAGCAGAAACCCTGTGTGTGCCTGAGGACTCACTTGGGAGCCTCCAGAGGGTGGGATTTGTAGTGAACCTGCCTTTTTATTAGCAGACTAATCCTCAGCTGTTCAGGTCAGGGGGCTTTGCTCCCCATACATAAGTTCATTTTCTGACTGGTTCCTGCATCAATTTAGGTGCCAGGTTCTTGACACTTTCATGGAATATATTGACCTCGCTGTGGGCATTTTATTAATCCTAGTGCTTTTGATGTAGTTTAGATAAAAAAAGAAAAGGAGGTCATTATGTGCTCATAAACTTAGGCACGCAGAGACCAACCACGCTATAGAAAATTAGCTGTCTCTCTCCTGGAAGAGCGGTGGTCTTAGGGTTTCCTGAGTCAGAAGGGTTGGGAGTCCCAAGGCTTCCTGGGAGAGGGTACTTGTAATGTGACCTCACTTTTCCCTTAATAATAGGCTATAGGTTGAATCCATTTCTGCTGTTTAGAGATCAGTGATTAGAGCAGTGATCACAACTTTTCCAGGGGTGTTCCCATAATCCACCACCCAGTGCATAACCCATCTAACGCTGGGTTAGAACTCTTTTTCCAGAGTCCAAGGATGACTAATTAAGAAGGGAATGGAATCCTGGTGGCCCTTGATGGAATAATAGTCCATTTCTAAACACTCGCTATGGTATGTGATTGGAATCCCTAAACCTGGCCTCGCCCAGAGTTAGCAGTTGTATTCCTTGCTGTCCTTCGTTCCTTCTCCCATGCGGAGAGCCGAATCCTTTAACTTCATCACTTGACTTGCATTTCGTGTTGAGCAAAAAGCCATCAGTAGTTAATAAATAACGACTATTGGGGTGCCCTGAGATGACAGACAGTGCTTTGATGTGCTGCCTGCTTCCTCTCTCCCTGCTTACACCCCTACCCTCCTCTCCCCTTTGAAGCCCACCCCCCTTTCTTCCCTAGATAACCTGGCTGAGCCTGGATTATGCTGTGTGTTCACTGACAGCTCCTTTCCATGCTGCTTAATGCAGCGCCCAGCGCAGCCTCACGTGGGTCCTAACTGACAGTGAGGCCGGGCTACTCCCAGCCCTCCCGACTCACCCCTGCATGACTAGTGCCGTGACGGCTCACTCCATCGTCCTGGTCTTCTCCACTCCCCTAAACAGCCGCATGGATTCTATTTTCTTTTAAAATGAACCTTAGAAAGGGAAAGATTGAGAGATTTAGCAGGCAGGCCTTCTTGTCATGCGCTCCTGCCCAGCTGCCGTAGCAACAGCAGCGGTAGCAGCAGCAGCAGCAGCAGCAGCAGCAGCAGCAGCAGCAGCAGCAGCAGCAGCAGCAAGTCATTTAGCGAGACTGCACCATTTTCTTCTCACCCTGCAGAGAGGTGTGGTTGGCAGCGGCAGCAAACTCCCCACCCCCGAGCAGTTGCACAGAGGTGGCCTCTTCCTGGCTCCAGTCAGAAGATACAGACTGTCTGGAGGAGTCCCCAAAGACTGTGCCAACTGGTGAAGTGTGTCTAAGGGAGGGTTTTTTTTTCCACTAGGAGGATGCTTGTCAGCACTTGTGGCCACCCAACGGCCGAGGAGCTCCAAGTCTAGTGCTCCGCCTTCTCCCGGGACCAGTTCCGAGTGTGGGTGTCCCCCTGTGCCCGGTGTGCTCGTGTGGGTGCAGGTGTGCGCTCTGTGGGGGGCTTGGCTTGGGACCTGAGGCCATCGTGGTGAGTGATGGGTGCTGCAGAGGCTGGAGCAAGATTATGACCTAGCTCGGGGGCGGAGTGGATTATTCTGAGTCTCCCGTCTGCCAGCGCTGCCTGGTGGGGCACATCACATTTCCAGCCTGCTGGGATCACCTGGATTTCTGGGGGAGTGGACACAGGAGCACTGCCACCGCTTCTGCTGATTTTTTCCCCCTTGCAAAATGGCTCACGCTGCTGCTTCTATTAAAAAAGTTCGAGAGGCTGATTTGGATGAAAAGGAAAAAAACCTTGAGAGAGAGAGAAAAAAACAACGGAAAATCCCCAGGGAACGCATGGAACGGAAAAGAAAGGTACGAGGAGGATCCCTTTAGCCCCCTCGGTCTGCGGCTCTGTGTTCAGCTCAGCCTCAGAACTGGCAACTTCATCCTCCCTTCCCTCCATCATTCCCTGCACCATTTCTGAGCCCAGCTTGCAGCCTATAGCTTGTGCGGAAATTTGCTGCATTGGGAGGAGATGCCTGAGTTCGGCACCGTTGCTTGGCTGGGAGCAAGCAAAGCAGAAAATGCCTCCACTTCATTTCTCTCTCTTTTTCTCCATTATCGCTATTCTGCCGCAATGGCAGGTGTTTTTATTCCTCCAGGTGGCTCTGAACACTTGTCATAGGAGAAGGGAGGGGTGATTTATTCCAGAGGGTGAAAGTATTCTCTGCTTGTCCCTCAGCTCAACTCCTAGATCTTTAGCCTGCGCCGTGTAGCTGACTGTATTTGATGGAGACTCTGGTTAGGAATAAACCTTAGGTTTGCTTTTTTGTTTTTTTCCCCTCTTCTGAAGGTTGACACTGTTCTGTGTGGAAATGCACAAAGGGTACAAGTATGATGAGCTTTCCTTGTACTTTCAAGTATTCATTTTAATTTGGGGGGTTCTAGCCTTAATTTTAGGATTCTCTTTTCTGCCGATAGCAAGTAAATGAAAAAAGACCAAGGTTAATCAGTGGCCCAACAGTAAACTCTAGAATTATTAACACTCTTCCAATATATATTTTTTTCTTTAAAAGCGAAATAATCATACAACAACTCAATAGAACTGAAAGATTCCTGTAGCTGCCGGGGTGACTGTAGAGGGGGAGAAGGTCCCTGTCAGTGTCTTAATGAACAAAGTAGGTCACTGAATCGTTTCTGAAGATGATAGATGGCATATTACAGTAGCAGGATATAAAAATAGTAGTCTGCACATGAGCTGTGGTTAAACATAGCCTTGGGATTAGAAGTGCAGTGGGGATCCATATGCTCAGTGCCTTCCCCCTTTTCCTAATGGATGTGTTTACCTTTCCATTTGGGGGATATTGTCTTTGCTTCCTTTTTCATAAGATACTAGAGGACCCTTCATCCATTTGATCATCTTCCTGAAGAGGGATTCATCACATTTCTCCATATACCTTTTTCTCCATTATACTTACTTCTCTACTCACTAGATGAAATGATGGTTATTAGGCAACACAATTTAGTAAGCAGCATGTGCTATATCTATTGGGGGAGTCTTTAATACTGCCTGCCTCACCTTTGAGAGTCTTATTTCAAGGGTGCTTCCTTTTCTATAATGTCAACAGTATTACTGGCCATTTTTGTGGACGTGGACATCTTATTGACAGTTACTGCAGCCCTGTTGAGGAAGCATGACTGCATGAGGCAACTTCTTGTGATTTGTGTGTATTTTCTGTCCCTCTCTAAGACACAGCACATTCTTTCTTAGCCGGAGCTCCCTGTGGAGCCTCCACTTGTGACCTAGTCACTGTGCCTGGCTGCAGTACTCTCCGTAGCCTTAGTTGGAGGACTGGGTATACACTTGAAAATCTCTCAGTCTTGTTCTCGTTTATTTCTGCTTCTGCACCCATATGCTTCCTTTCCTATATCGTATTCCAATCCGAAAACAGCATTGCTAAAATGGAAACACAGAAGTTGTTGCTGAGAATCTCCGTGGCTTGGACGCTGCATTGCTTTAGCCAGAATTCAGCCTGGCAGGCTGGATGATTGGTTAACAATGTGGTCATATGACAGCATCATCTGATCTTCACTCCCAGACAGTATAATCAAGCTAGAACAGAGGTGATTGGTGGGATAACCGACGAGCTAGTATGTATTTTTGTCCCCCCACCTATATACATCTCTTGTTTATCCTCCCTTGAACTGCTGCCAACGGATACAGACTCACTTAGGTATTAAGGTGCAAAAGATGCTCGCTGAGAGAATGGTTGGGTTGTGTAGCTGATCAGATTATGTCCTAGGTAGTCTCTACTTCCTGAAGAAATGAAAAAGGATGGTAGCCTATGAATGGTTACTCTTGAATACTGTCTCTGAAAGTAATCTCAAAATTATTAGACTATTTGCTGATGTGGTTTTATGACATAAGGAAACACATCAATGAAGGAAATGATGAATGTCTGGTCCTCATGTCCATCTGCTGTGCCTTGCAAATGAACCTTTTTTATCCAAAGAATTCAAAATTCATACGAGAACTGCCAATAATAGACAACAATGAAGCTTGAAAGCAAATTAGCTAATTTTTGAAGAGCTATTTACTGAAGTAAGATTATTGATTATTCATATGAATCAGTTAGGTGATTTCATATTTGAACTTCATTTTAATATTCATTTGTAAACTTGCTGATAATACTTTGCATTTATTATTTTTGTACTGTCTAAAGCATTTTAGATAAATGTTAATTATCTACAAACTTGAAATACATTGCACACTTGGGACTAGACCTGCTACCAACTTGTCATTTTTTCACATTAATGTATTTATATGGACCTAGTTTCAATCTCAAGCCAGGTACAGTGGTGCACACCTATAATCCCAGCTATCTGGGAGGTTAAGGCTAGGAATCACTTGAGTCCGAGGGTTCGAGACAACCCTGGGCAACATAGTAAGACCTAGTCTCTAAAATAAAAAAGTGAAATTTATCTCACAATAGCATGTTCAGACTTCTTTGGTCTGTAGTCTGGATAGCTAATATTTAAATATAATATATACCAGTTTTTTATTGTATTTGTATCATAACTCTGGTAGAGTGTAGAAGAACGAATCTTTAAGCAAAATGATGAAGATTAAGGTTAGTTGAAATAAACTGATCAAGCATTTATTTGCTCAAAAGTATGCATTGATAGTCTAACATATAATGGAGATAAGAGGATCTTTCTGTTGTAATTCTCCACTTATATTGACTTATTTCTTTTATTTAATTTCTATATTAAAATCTGAAAGTATTAGACTTGAGAAGGTTGCCAAAAAGAGTGATTAAGTGCCTTATCAAATTTGCCACAGCCTTGTATGACTTAGTTTTAGAAAGTGATTTTGTATATAATGTTCTTTCTGCAACCACATGTTATTTCTAAACTATTGTTTTAATTGGGAAAAATAATTTTCAGAGAGTCAGTAAAGAAACAAAACAGTTCGAAAGTAAACTATATATTTAAATGACCTCTTTTAAATTTATGAATATCAATTATTTTCAAATAAATAGATAATGTTTTTCAGTTCTCAGTGTAGACAGTAATATCAATAGCACTTTGGAGAGCTAATTGTTAGCACAATGATGCTTAAGAAGGTCTGCCTTCTATTTCAACTAATCTATTAAAAGCGCCAAGGTTCATAGTTTTTATGAAGAATTGTATTCATTAAGTATAACTATGGTCTGACACTTTGCACATTTAATCCCACAAAACAGTCAGATTCCACAAGTCCCATTTTATCCACAAGAAAGGCCTACAATAGGTTACTCTCTCCATTACCAACAAGAAAAGCAAGGTCTCAGGTTACAGAACTTGTTTATCTATTTATGCTTCTGAGTTGGAATTTGAATTCAGACTCAGTGTTGCTTGAGAAAAAGAGATGGTGTGAGTTCTTGGTGGTCTTGCACCTACCCTGACTGTGAGTCATAAATACATCATTCAATCTGCCAACACTTTCACTTCCAACATACTTTCCTACAACTGAAACCAATTTAATCCTGTGAGATAAGTTAAATATCATTTTAGAGGAAACTATATATCTGAGGTCATTCTCTTGGTCTTGTAGAAAAATATTTCACCAAAATATTTTTGTTAAGCAACTCTTAGAAACCAAGATCTATTCCTTAAAAAAAAAAAAAAATTGCTTTGAACTACATACTATGCTATAGCATCATTCTTTGTTATAATTTTACCAGGACTTCAAAATGTACTTATGTATTTACCTTTATGAAACTGACACATGAAGGTGATTTCCTATAGGACTACATAGAAAATAAAAGCAAACTTTCTCCCAAGTCCTTTTCATCGAATTTCATAGGAAAGAGTTCTGATCAGTCTTTGCTTTTGTTATTTAGTCTATGGAATGATCTTGGAGGGAACAAGATTATTTCTAAGACAACTTTTGGGGTACCCTTACCCATCCATACCTACATTCACCTTGTTGACATGCTGGTTCATACCATGGTAAAATTGATACCCCTGAGAGTACTTCATGAGGATCAATAGTAATGAACTTATCACTAACTTGCTAGAGGTCATGGAAAGATGAAGACTTAAAAGATGCTGGATTTAGTACACTTTTTATAAATGCAAGAATGCTTTTTTTTTTTTTTTTGCAAGTTTGGAGATATCTGTAGTGCTACTTTTGAATTGTGTTACGAGTGTAAACAAACACAAACTTTAACAGCCAGCTGCTTGCTCTGGGGTTTGTGGGTGGACTAGCTGTTGTGTAGGAGGAGACTGAACTGGCTAGTCACCCCTGGCCTGGGACGTGTGTTGGGGTGCTCCACACTGACCCCCGAGGGTAGCTCAGCGCTGAGAGCAGCAACACACAGCCAAGAACCACAGGAACAAGATTTCTGGGCATCAAACCAAGTGCCATGGGATTAAAAATACAAATCACGGCAGAATACTGTGATCCTGTACACTCTTAGTACAGTCTAGAATTGTTTGAACATGGAAAATTCCAGTAATATCTTTAGGGTGCCCATCAAATGGTCTTTATGGAGTCCCTATCATCCCTTTGTCAGTGTGTGGTATTGTAGAAGCAAAGCTGATTAAGGTAAATCGATGTCTTCATGTCCTAATGTCTACATGTAAGTGGAAATTTTTAAGTTTTGTTGATTTGCTTTTCCACTTGAGTCTGAATAAATATGTTCAAGCCTATCTACTTCCACGTGGAGACTTCCACAGAACTGTAATTGTTTTTAAACCTATTTCATCTTCTTTAGATTTCCTCCTATCCCCCTTTCTTAGCTCAATTCATAAAGCCTTTCTTGGCTAGAAGAATTGTCTTTCTATAAGTAACTTGCACTATTAATGGCCCTCTCCACTGGAATTGTAAGTCTGAGCTTTTATAGTTTTTAATTATAAAGAACCTCTTTGAACCATTGAGTGGGTGACTAACTACTAGTTCAGGGTTACAGCTGTCAAATTTGTGGGATTGTGGCAAAAATAGTCCCAATTACATAGTTTAAAATAAGTTTTTAAGAAAACTGTTAAAAGATAAGATCTTAATTTTTAAAAGCTACTCTAGCTAGTTTATTTTGAAATCTAAAATCTTTAAAGACATGCCAACATGATTTGTTTCCTTTTTTAATTACGTTAGTCTGAATTCATATAAATCTTTAAAAAGCAGAATTAATTCATTGGTGACCTCACTAGACTTTTAAGTGTATTAGTTATGCTATTTATCACTTACATAAAATTCATATCAATAGTACTATTTGATATTAAAAATAATATTGACTTACTTTATGAAAGTATTGTGGAGTCAGTGAAAATACAAAAAAAAGTTAAGATTTCTAATTATTTCTACTGTAGTTAATGTCATTATAGTTTTAGATATTTCCATCATGCCACCCCTTTTCAGTATATGTTTGAAAATAATTTTTCTTCAAAAAGAATGCTTGCCTTTGTTCTCAGTGTTTGTACAAACTCTGTATATAAAAATAAAGGTTGGTACAGACAAGACACTCGCCACATTTTGGAGGAATTTTGCAATACATTTCTGGTAGTATCACGAGCTATTTGAGCTGATTCTTTTGCTCCAAGAATGAGTTGTGATTTTAAATGTGTGTTGTAGAGACTCTCATCAGAATCATCTGGCTCTTCAAAGCTATTCATAAGAAATCAAAGTCCTGAGGAAATACTTAAAGCTCCTTTTGTGATTCCATCAGGAACTGGAAGCTACTGGAATAAAGAGCATTATCTCTTGCTACCCCCTGCTCTTCCCATCTCTGATATGGAGCAATAACCCACCATTTCCAGTGATCAGAATGACTCTGAATTGTCATTGAGAAAATTTTCCATGTGTAAGATAGGAGACACCCTGGCGACCTTGAAGGTTCAATGAAACTAATTGGTCTATATAATAACCAATTAATTCTGAATCTGGAGAGGAGGAAACGAGTGTTTAGGAGAGAAGTTGAAAAGCTTTACGACCTGCAGTTGCACCATCTCTGAGTTCCTGGAATTATCTATATGAATCCTTAGATGCTTCTAAGCTCAAATAGGTTGAGGATATCCACTCTAAGAGTCTTAAAAGGAAAGTCACTCAATCTGATTTTAAAGTTTTGTGTTGAATAGATTGTGCTGTTTTGAATAAACTCCAGTAAATGTCCTAGGGATTTAATTGGTAACTGGCTGCCTTGGAGACCTGAAACCTTTAGAGACGTCAGCACACTAACACCTAACACAAGTCAACAGCGACTTTTTGTTTCTGGGAACTGACTTTGGTGGATTTTCCCTATCTTTCCAAAATTATGTATGAATGTGGATGAAGGAGTGAGTCACTCACTGAATTATTTCCCCTAATTCTTCAGCTAATCCCTAGTAATATTTCTAATTACATCCTTACAGTAGCAGGGGATTTTGTTTATTTGTTTGTTTCATTTTCTGCATGAATATTTTACCAGCTGCTCTCTCTCTTCCTGGCTCCATGCAGCTGCCAGGGCTGCCAGGAAGGAGTTCCCCACTGGTTTGTGGGGAATCTGGGATGGACTTTTTAGCACATATATTTGGAATTACTCCTGTTTTTCCCCCATTTCATTAGTAGCTTGCAACAGAAGCCCCCTTGCCCTCTTTTTCCCTTCTTAGAGCTTCACTGTACTCAAGCTTAGCCTTTTTCTGGAGACATCTCTTGATTCTGTATCATTAGTACACTGTTTATAACATGGGGAACGACTCAACAGAACAATGCATGCAGGAACAAGGAGTAGGGATACCAGAGGTACAATTATAAGCACATTAACATAGTCTTTATTTGGTTGGAAATAAATAGTATAACTACACATAGATTCACATTTCTTTCTATGTAGAGACCTATTAATGACCAGTTATAACTCATTTAAAGTTTGTCTGTGAGAAAAGGCAGACATCAAGACTTATGTTGACATTTTTATGTAACTGTATGTGGGTAATGATGCTTTTCCGAATGTCTATTTTTCAGGAGAGTTATTTAATATCTAGGTTACAATTTACAAAAAAATATACCAACATTAAAACATGAACTCTTAAGAGTCTACTTTAGTTTTATTAAAGAAGAAATACTATTTTGCATTTGAAACCAAGGTTCACTACTAACACTTTCTCGGCTTTCAGCAGGACTGGAGAGGGGTGTAGGCTTCTAAGTTTAGAAGGCAGCATGCAAGAAAGCTGCTTACTAGATTAACAAGTGATGTGTGCACAAGATTATCAGCTACTTCTCTCTCTCTCTCTCTTTTTTCTGTTATCAGCTACTTCTAAAGCTCCATGAAGGCAAATTCAAACTGTTTTTTACTGTATTTAGTAACACTGGCTTTGGTAAACAGTTGACCTGACCTTAATATTCTCACCTACAAAAGGATGAGGACCTGAGATTTGTTAGAAGTTTTTCTGTTCTTGTATAATCACATTTTAATTGTGTCCTTGTTTCTTTTCATTTTTATAAATGCTTGAGAAAGTTGCATGGAATTTCCAAGTTGTCTTTCATGCAGTGTGAGCATTTGAGCTGACACTCTGTCCCAGACATACTGCCTTCATCCAAATGTTTACAGACCACCTGGGGCGATAGGTACAAATCTCAAGAGTAAAGATGTCATTGGAGCCACAAAGTTGAATCCAAAATTGTCTATTTCTGTGTAGATGACGCAAATCTTCTTCGTAGGCCTTGTATTTGTAAGCTCCAAGGTGGCAAAAGTAATGGGAAAAAATGATGTGGTACTTAAACTTTTCTGTAAGTTTTTAAGGCAGAGTGTATAGAAAATGAAGTCATCCTATGAAGCTGTGTGGTTTTCTTGGTTTTGTATTTCAGGTACAGATTTGAGTCATTTCCCCAGAAGTTTTTTGTGGTTCTTTTACTTCCTATTAACGCCTCTCTATTCTGAGAGCACCAGATCTGAGGAACCCACAGAGAGATTCATGTACTATGTTGTGAGTCATTTTGCAAAGACGTGTGGCAGTCAAGGTCACTGCTTGGGACCTGCAGGGGGCAAAGATGAACTTGAGCCCACAGTACTCACTTCAGGAAACCCTTGCCTCCCCAAGTCTCTCCTGAGTCCTTCCAGGAGAGGAACACAGACTTCTTCCTCTTTGACAACCCCTGTCTCGAACTGGGCCAGAACGCTTCATTAAACCATGTCACATCCTTAGACCTCTGAAAGCAATCAAGTGTAAGTGGAACAGGGACCTGGAAACAGTAACTCCTTTGAGGATAGAGGTCACTGAGGAAAGGAGGCGCTCTTGTTCAGGGGGGTCACCTACAAAGCCCAGCTTCCTGCAGGCTCTGAGGGGCAGGCATCAAAGACTGGGTGTGGGCTGTGGGGACAATGGCTTCTGTGAAAGCACAAACTGCCATTATTGGGAGAAGAAGGTGGGAACCAAGTGGAAAATGCCAACCTTTCTTGACTCATCTAAAGGACTCTGCCCTTAACATGGCACACACAACTGCCATTTAACACAGAGGCAAAGAGAGCCGTGCAGCTTCAGAACTTTGGGCTTTTATATCAGAAAACAGCCCTGGGAAGATGGAAGAATGTGTAGTGAACTGATGTGAGAACCATGCGCCCTCAAAGGAGGCTTGTGAGTTGTATAGCCCTTTCTTCTCTTCATTGGCCATCACCATAAACATTCTGGCTTCAGTATTCTAGAGTTACTTTTGTGAAAACTTAGGAAATAATTCAATGACTATCCAATGACCTTTAAGATTCTTTACCAACTCAATCAAAAAACTCACATACTTAGGCTTTGTGGTTATAGCTACTTTTTCCACATAGAGTCAACCAAAAGCTCTTTCAAATTATTCTTGTTTTCTCTTCTTTTTTGTACTGGGTAATACTATCATGCTCATTAATTCCTATTTCCAAAGTCAGTTCAAATGTATATAGTACATATAACTCGGATATTTTGGTTTCCTGGATCAAAGTTATATTTATTGAGGTGTTGGGAGCTAAATTTTAAAGTAAGATCATGATTTTTGACTGAATAAAAAAGACATTTTCTCTCTAGCATCTTCTCTTCTAAATGGATCTTTTAGGTTGATATCCAAGAGGGGAAGTTAGTAATCAGTGCTAGGCTGGTTGCAGTAGCTTTTAGATTTAGAGTTTGTGGATGTTATTCTGGGCCTTGAGAGGATAGCTGGCATTGGGCAGACTATTTGGGTGGGTGGATCCGGGGGCTGATGAACAGACTGGTATCAGTAGAGTGCCAGGGCTCATAGGGGTTGGTGGGTAGTTAGAGAGAAATCTGACCACACAGGAAAACCTTCAGAACAAGGAAGAGGTACTGAACTTAGAACTCAGAAACCCTGGAAAACTCTGTGATGATACAAGACATGGGGTGGAATTAGCATAATTAGGTCACCCAGGAGGCTGTTATCATAATCTTACAGATGATCTAGCTTGGGTTAAAACAGTGGCCCAGGAAGTCAGTGAATTATTAGCACTTAAGAAGGAATGTGGAAAGGGAGTGAACAAAGATGACCTTTCAGTTTATATTTCAGTGTCACAAAAAGCTAATGTCATTGACAGAAACAAAAATTTCAAGTGCAATTCAAGGGCCAAATTAAAATGCATGACTCTATAAATGGTGAGTTTGAAAGGGTAGCAAAATAATGTCTACCTTAAATTTAGAGACTTTGTGTATGAGGTCAGCAAATGAAAATGCCATCTCTTTTTCTGTTCTGGTAGATGAAAGAGCATGGAGTTTTAAGTCAGAAACTTGTTCTGCTCCACCATCCTGATCCTTGTTTTTCTCTTTCTTTCTATAACTCTAGTAATATAGTTAGTGGTCAAATACAGTCTTATTTCTCTTAACATTATGCATGGATTCTTGGAAACTGTGACTTGAGCTAAATGACATATAATGAATGAAGGTTCTTGAATAACTTGGTCCAACAACAACCAAGGATTGTGTTTTCTCATCACTGTTATAATGACACAACATTGAGTGAAATGGCTTTATTTGAGCCTCTTCTGTGCATGTTAGAGTAGTCATAAGGACAGAAGGCAGTGTTTCTGACAACACTGTGCACAGGATAACACTCTGTATCCTGTTGCCAATTTTCACTCTATATGACTGGAAAAAAAGTTGCTTATCACTTGAAGAGTGAAAAATGGTCATGAATGTGTCATCTAAACTCACAGGTTTGAATATAGAGTCACATAGAGACAAAGATACACAGAACTACAAAGCAATGCATCTGTGTGTGCACATGATGTGTTGCCTGGCATTGTCCACTGAGCACCTCTATAAGCAGCTGCCTGAGTAGTGATGAGCATACATGACCCAGATCTTTTATGAATATTGGTTTCCAGTGGAAGGAAGAAGACATCCTTGGTGGAAAGGACTGATTTCATATGAACGTGTTAAAAAAAATGATAGGTCATGGCATTCTTAATGGGCACCTGGTGACCTACTCTAAAGAAATTTGTTCAACAGGATAAATATTGAAAGTGTTGAGCTAAAAAACAAATCAAATAAATACCATGAGTCCATACTTATAGACATCAACGACTGAATAAACAAATAAGTAGGGAAAAGGAAAGATTTTCCTTATGTTAGAATTCCAATGAACAGATCTGAAAGTCATAATGAATATAAAGGTACAAAGCTAATGGGCAGTCTCACTTGGCTGATCATTTGGTAATGTTTAAATTCTCAGAAGTTCCTTTAGTGATTTGTTTTTAGCCACTAAATTCAGTAAAAATTAACTGTGTCTAAATTGCTGCTTAGGAGATAAAAACTACCTCCTTGTAGTGTGAGCAGTGATTTTTGCTCTCTCAAACTCACAGACACATTCAGAGAGGTGGTATTATGATACTGCCAATTTTAGAGATCATATTTTAAAGACCTAATGCAATTATAAAATGCAAAATAGAATTATTTGGGTTTTTTCATTTTACATGTATTTAAATGCATTCTTACACAAATTAATATTTAACAAATTGGTTGGTCCCTGCAAAGATAGATCAAAGATGAAACCAAAATTACCCGCAGTCTTTTCTTCAGCATGGTGCTATCTTTCAAATATCTAAATTTGGAGTTTTTGAACTTTACAGATCTGCTTTACACCAAATATGATGCTCTTGACTTCGAAGATGTCATGCCATGCGTTCATGCCATGCGTTTCTTATTTTTCCATTTCATTTCTGAATCCCTTGTGAGTAGAATGTGATCATTTTATGGGGCTGGTAATGGGTGGAAACATACAAGTGTCTCATTTGCTTATAGAAATATGCAATATTTAAAATAACATTGGCAACTAAAATTTGTGAGCAATTTTTGTCTTCCAACTAGATTGAGAAATTATTTTTCTGAGTTTGAAAGGCTTCGATAACTGTCTTACTGGCGGCATCATTTAGTAACTCAGACAGGCCGTGAACCTGGGTAGGGGCCTACATAGCGTGCTGCTTCTGTTTCAGTGGTGAGAATGTGAAAATGCCTGAATTTCCCTCACATTGGCCTCGAGAATCACTTGCTCTTATGTTTACCATGCTCAATTCTCAAGTAATTGTCACACGCCAATAACTGCTGTCATATGCTGATAATACTCTCAGAATGAATGCATCCCTTTCTTGGTTCTTCCCTAAAGTGATCTTTATTTTTCATCCTGATTAATTATGGTACAGCCTGACCAGACTCAGTACAGCCCTCCCTTCTGCTGTGTCTGCCTTGAGTAACTTACTTGCCTACCATGTCTAGCTTGACAATACTTGTGTATGTAATGTTGGTTCAATCTGGAAGCTGAATACTGAGTTACAGTTAAATGTGCCATGACATTGTATGTTGAGCACATATATTTTTTAAATTAAGTTTGTTTTCTTACATCAGTGTTCATTTATGTACAGTATTTGGTTTCTCCCCTCAGACTGTGTAGGACTATGTAGTCCCCATAGTTCTCTCACCACCATGTGATGCACTGCCACAATCCTTTGTGTTCTTCCTCTCCCTATTTTGGCCCTGTTCCCTCCCCCCTGCTGGAGGCCTCAGATCTATGGTTAGCTTGCAAGTTTTGTCTTTTTCTTGAAACTTTGTTTGGTTTCTTTATATTCCACATGAAACCATCTGATACTTCCTTTTCCTTCTGATTTATTTCACTTAGCATCATCCCTCTCAGCTCCACCATATGGATGCAAATGGCATTAGTTTTTCTTTTTAATGGCTACATAGTATTCCACTGCATATAAAACCACATCTTCTTGATCCTTTTCAGTTTGGGGACAGTTACATGGTCTCCATGTCTTAGGTGATGTAAACAGTGCTGCAGTAAACATAGCAGGGACATTTCTTTTGAAATTAGTGTTTTTGTGTGCTTTAGGTAGAGTCCTAGGAGTGGAATCAGTGACTCTTATGCTAGATTCAATTTTAGTGTTTTTAGAAACACCTTAACAACTTTCCATAGTGGTTGGCCAGTGTATAATCCTGCCAACAATGTCAGAGTGTTCCTTTCCAGCACATCCTCTCCAGCATTTGTCATTACTGATGTTTTTAAACGGTCTATTCTCGCTGGTATTAAGTGGTATCTCTTTGTGCTTTTGATTTACATTTCCCTGATAAAAAGTGACACGACACTTTTTGCTATGCTTTTTGGCCATTTTGATCATATATTTTTAAACAGCCTCTTCTTTACACCCCTGAGCCTTCTGCTAGTGTTATATCCATGCTCACTGTGCAGATGATTGTCTGGCAGAGTAACAACCGAAGGGGTTTGCTAAATACTTCCCCTACACCTCTGTGAACAGTTTAAATGAGTACGATGGAACAGCCTCACGCCTGCTTGTGATGGGATTTGAGCAGCTGATCGTGCCCATTACAACCACTGATTTTCTTCTGGACATATTGCCATCACCTAAGACATAGTAGACAACTTACCAGTTGTAGACATCTAGATAGTAGTTTTGTGCCCTAAACTCAAAGTTGTCATACATAATTTCTGAACCAAACTTGAAAAGAGACACTTCACACTTCATGGGCACCTTGTATATCAAACAAAGCATTAGCTTGTTGAAACAGAACCAGGGATTTTAATGTTTTGTGAGGAGCCATTCTCAATCATATCTACAAAGCTGGGCATTAAAGATGCTATGAAGGATGGGACAAGTAATTTTCTGGATAAATGCTTTGTATTGTCCTTTGTTGCACTATGCCAATGATGCTGCACTGTGTTTGCACCTTAAACTCACTAATATTTAAGGGTAATTAAAACCTTGAATGAATAACTTTGCAAACTATTGAGTGTACTGTTTCTTTATATGATGTTCTTCATCATGGGAGGACCAGAAATTTTCTCCTAGGAGACAGGTGACCTTCTACTTTAGACTGGCCACATTCCCATAACTCCTATTTGCACTGTTTCTCCCCTTGACCTTGATCACTGTTCGTGTTCAGTGAATATTAAAGGGCTAGTTACCCTAGAGCATTGCCAGGCTGCTATCTGTCCTGTTCTCTAGCTGACCTGTTTTGCTAATGTCACACAGGCTCCTGTGCTGAGTTTTCCTTGGTCAGTGACCCAGGCATGTAGGTTCTCCAGGTCAAGCTGAACTGTAGGCTTCATTCCTTGCAAGACACATCTGGCTTCTAGTGACTTCTGAGCCTTTGGAAGGACCCCTCCCCAGATTTCTGTAGGCTTCTCAGAATGGTCTAAAATGTATGAATATTATTCTAATGCGAACATTAAATATGGACTAGCCATGTGAAGGCCCTTTAGCCTCTAAGGGCTGGCTCAGTGATAGTGGGAAGTCAGCATATTTTATAGACAGACCAGTGGAGACAGGCCACAGGGAAGAGAAGCCAAAGGCACACCGCTGTTGCCACAGGCTGAACATCACTGAGTTTAAAACCCCTGACATTCCTGCACATTCAAGCACAGTGGAATTCAATGGGGTCTTTGTGATTTCACACATCCTGAAGACCCATTTTTCTCTCTGCATGAAACCACATGCATTTTCATGGAAGATTGAGGGATAAAAACACATCTGAGTAAGATATGAGTGAAATGCATAGACAAAAGCTTTAAGGGTTCAAAGACTTTTTCCCTCCTTTTCTTTCCTCTTTGAGCTTAATGCTCATTTAATACCATGGAGTGGCTAGGTCAAGAATGTGACCTGGTGGAGCAGTAAATTTGATCAGGAAAATGTCTCTACAGTATGAACAAGGAAAATAAAAGGACTGTTCTGAGATGTCACGGCTCTCCAATCATAAGCTCTAATGCAACTTGATTAGAGGTTTTTTCCCCCAAATGAATTACTTTTGTTTTTTTCTGACTTAATTACTTTTTCTTTGAGAAAAATCCATCCTCAGATTTCTGTTCTCTTAAAGTGTGATGTGCGTATAAACACACAGTGCATATATATATATGTGTGTGTGTGTGCTCTCAGCATCAGGGTTCTTTTCAGGCAGGGGACAGTCGGAGGACTTGAGCAACTGCTTGTACTTGGAAATGAAGCAAAGAAGATTTAACACCTATTTTTGGCCATCAAGATCCCACTCACTGGTATCAACTAGGGGCTATGCTTTGACAGAGGGAAAGAAAAGTGTCTGAGCTCTACCTGGGGAGTCATGCTTCCCACAACCCCCTTTACGCACCCCTTTGCTGGGGAGGCTCCAGTGTTTTAGTTGCACAAGCGGATTTTAGAAGGAAGGGTTCATCCTCTTCTGCGAAAGCATGGAGAGGCAAATAGAGTTATAATTTGGGGGTGACTTAATGATTGTGTGCCCCTTGATATAGATGAAGGGGTAGGACCCATTTCTAAATGGCTGGTGAATAAGAGAGGAGTGGAAGACACTTTTCTGCTGAGAACTTCTGTGGAAAGTTGGAGAAGACTGACCTGTGTGTACTGAGGATGGACAAAGGCAGCACATGGGGGAGTGATCCATTCGGGTACCAGGAACAGATGCAGAGATAAATAAGAACAGGGAGTCTCATTCGCCACAATTTGCTGTCATTTATCATATCTTCTAATTCTACAATAAGGTAGATGGCACTAACTGCACTTTTCAGGTAAGAAAAATAAGGCTGAGGAAGATGAATTCATTTGACCTCAGTCTCACAGCAACCCCATGTGACAGACAGACCCCATGTGTGTGAGTCCAGTGCTCATACTTTTCTCTAGACTGTGCTGATCTAAATTATGACACAGTCTTCAACTTGGTACCACTTTTAAGTTGCAGGATATATAATAGACACAGTTTGGGGCCATTCAATTCAAAATGAGAAAGAAGATTTGAAGGTTGGAAAAATAACATTTCCTGAACTATGCTACATGCCAGGCACTTAGCTAAGAATTTAGGATGCAGGCACTTTTAAAAGCCGGGCACGGTGGCTCGTGCTTGTAAGCTTCAGCCTATGAAGCGGCTGGGGCTAGGGATCGCGGTTCAAGTTCCGCTTGGGGCAACACAGCGAGACCTAGTCCCCCAAAATAGCTTGGCATGGTGGTGCATGCCTATAATCCCAGCTACCTGGGAAGCTGAGGATGGGGATTGCTTGCGTCTGTGGTACCCCAGGCAACATGAGCCTGCAGTTCCATGGGCAAAAATAGCGAGACCTAGTCTCAAAAAAAAAGAAAAAAAATTCCCACCAACACCATGAAGTAAAAAGTAACTATAACCCCATATTTCAAATGATAAAGTAAGATGTAAGTGGGAAGAAAGAGTCAAAATTTAGTACTTCTGCAACTTACTTTATAATGCCAGTCAGTAGCTATGATGTAGACTATGTCTCACTAAGACACATGAAGTTAAAGTTCCAACATTTCAAAGAAAAAAGCTAACAGAATGAAAAATCACAACATGACTTATAACAAGGTCTCCAGTAACAGGATTATGGTAGAAGGAAGACACTTAGGATCACCAATGTGGATCATAGATAAGGCAGAACCGACTACACCACTGGCACCTGCCAGCATCACACTCCTGCCACCCACTCCCCCATGTCTGAGGTGTTTTCTGCAGGAATCTCTTGAGGGAGTGGAGAGGAGATGAGGTAGGAGCCACAGACTCAGCATGTAAAGGGGGTGAGAAACTTGGACTCAGTTTTTCCAAATGCCCATGAAACAGCTCTGAAATTTTCTTCCAAGTCAGTTTTTTGTTTTATTTTTTGCTGTCATTGTGGAGAGACCCCAAGGACACAAATGCAAAGCCAATGAGAAGGAAGGTTCCTGAGGGACTGTTGACACACACGGGAAGGTGGTCCTCCAGCAGGTCTTTGAGAAATACTTCTGCTTGCTGAGCACTAAGGGCTGTTGGGCCTGGCTGACATCGGAAGCTTGAGCTTGCAGTTTGAAGCTTGGGCTAATGAAACCTGCACTAGATCGGGTTTCAGAACAAAGACAAGAAAACTGTTTTAGAGCTGGTTTTTAACATTTGATCCCCAAAGCAGTTAAAATGGAATGTTATTGAAATGGAACAAATTTCATTAAAATTGGCCTTTTCAAATGTCAGTGGTTAATGGAAGCAACATTCATAGTTATTGATGATTCTTTATTGACGCATTGGGGGGGGAAATTAAATTATTCCAACACACTTTTTAGGCAATACAGAAAGTAGGACCTGTGATTTTTAGTAAAATTGGACAAAAGCTGATTGGAAATTTACCAGAGAATGCAATGAGTAGTTAAAATCGGGAGCCAGAATTGAGTGTTACCACCAGTGGTATGGAGATAGGAAACTGCCCTTTCAGCGTGAAGGTGTAGTGAGGAAAAAAGGCAAGGTCAAGTTTTCCTGGAGCTTTCTTCGGGCTGCACCTTTATATACAGCTGAACGAGGGCTGCTGGGTGGTGGCAGAGGTGGTAGAACTCTATCCAAACGCTGGGGCCAAGGTTTCTCATGAAGAGAACCAGTGCCTTTCCTGTGAGGACAGTTACCAGGATTTCACCTGTTTTGTTTGTTTGTTTGTTTTTGTCTGACAAAACTGCAGGAGGAACTTTGATGACACAGGCCAGTGAGTGAAAAGAGGCAAACTGATTTAGAAGGACATATGAGAAGAGGATGAGAACAGAGAAAAGTTGAGGAACACAACCTAGTGGGAGTCTCTGGCCCAGGAACCAGAGAGGACTAGGGAAGCTCCAAATGGCGGTAGCCTCAGGGATTTTATCCCTTTTTCCTTAATTAGTTCCCAAACCCATCAGTCTCCCTGGGATTGGCTGAAGCCACTGTGCCAAGACTCAGTGTCAGTTTTCTTGGGATTGTCTTGTCTGTGCCCGGAAATGCCCTGTTAGCTCTTCTTCTTCCAAAGGTGCTGAGTTAGCTGTTTCAGATTTGGCACCTGTAGTCTGAAGCACGACTCGGTCATCTCCTTCGGAATTTGCTTTCCTTGTTCCTATTCTCCAAGGCTGCTTCTATGCTGCCAGGGCTCAGGGCGCACTGTAGTTTGGTGTGTTTGCTGCTAGGAATGTGCCTATGATTGACTGGTTGTTGGTGCACACACTTCTTAGTCTTGGCATCGGAAGGAAGACCCATGAAGTGAGAGTCCACGGAATAGGTAACAATATGCAGTGTTGAGAGGGGGAAGGAAGTGAGTGTCACAGAGCAGAGGCATGCCAGAAAGTTCTACCAGCAGAGAACATAGAATCAGAGAGCTTCCCCAACATGTGATACTTTAGAGACACATGAGGGTCAAACCATCTGGGTCACACATGTGCATGTCTGTGTCCTCGTGTGTGTGTGTACACGTGTGTTGACACTCATTGTAAGTGCACTCTGTCTGTTTCTAGAGAAAACCACTACTTTCTCTGGCATTAGTGGTCATCATTCCCCAGAGGTTTTAGACTTGGCTATAACATCCACGGTGTGGCCACTAGTTCCACCCTTATTCAGTACGTCTCTTACAGTTTGTGGCTACTCTTGTCCTTAGACCATTGGCATTTTTACTCTTTTCATGACTCCTAATATTTACCTGGTATCCAGTAGGCTTAGTGCCTACCACTCTGTTCCCCAACAAAATCAGGCATCTGAAAAAACAACCATGGGAGAGCTGAATAGTCATGTGGACAAAACAAAGGAGCATTTGATGGTAATTGAGTCAATCACAGCAGGTTGCCAATCTCAGAGATATAGCGGAGCATTTCTGTGTGTGTATCCAAAATATCACACATCCACCTCTTTTCATTTAAAAGTAGTGCTGGCCTGGCAGATGAGGCTGCATAAACATTTATGGGATGGATGCAATAAACGGTGAGAACCAATCATATTGTAAATGCCTTGGGGGAATTATTTACTGTCTCTTTGGAATGGTGAGTGTCTACTGTGTGGGCAGCAAGGTCGGGGTGACAGGGACAGGCGGATCAATGCAGGTGACGTCTGTCCGCCTGAGCTTATGGCTCTCTGGGGACAAGCATATAAACGATGACGAGGATACAAAATATCATCACCATCATGGCTCCATCTTCCCAAATCTTATAAATATCGAGGGCTCTGATCTAGATGAAGAACTGGCTGTCAATAAAGGGCCAAAAGAAATCCAAGAGTGAAAAGGCAGCGATGAGACTCGGCAGGAGGGTATGGGTATGGCATAGCATAGGAATCTGCCAGGCGGCCAACATCGGTGGCGACACCGTGAATTGTCCTGGAAACGGCTGCGCTGTGAAAGCTTGCGCTGGCCGTAGGTGGAGGCTGGGCTGGAGCAGAGCAAGGCAAGAAGCAGGAAGCTGCTTATGGGATGGTTCTAGTAATTGCGTCAGCAGATGGTGAAGCCCTGATTGCAATCGGAAGACTGGAGTTTGGGCCTCCTGGCACCACCGAAGGCCAGTGAAGCAGAGACAGGCTAAATCTTCAAGGTGCTCTTTAATCAGACTGCCGTAAGCTGGACGATGGGGGTTAACATCCTCAGCCTTCCCTGATGTCAGCAGCCTGTGATGTCAGTTCCCAGAACTTCTCATCACCTCCTGGATGCCTGACCTCACACTCCCTGGGCGCGGCGGCTATACTAGCTCCCCCACTCTTCCAGAAGTGTCTCTGGCTGGCAATCAACTCAGAGTAGACAGGCCATAAACCATGCCTGTGTGCAGAGTGACTGCTCTACCTGTAACATGTCTGCCCCATCACCTCCTCTTCCCAAGCCCTGATCACGATCTCAAAGGACAAAGTGGAGAGGTAGATTCTTGGACCTGGGTACGGGAATGGGAATGTCAAAAACATCAGTCTTTGGGGTGCAGCAGCTCCTGAGAAAGCCAGCTGAACTGGAGCAAACAGCACAGGAGCAAGTTTGGGGAGAACACGGATTCAGGGGACTGCATCAACTTAGAACAGTCCTGGGTAGTCTATGGGCTAGCACTACAGAATTGGTAGTCTACGGGCTAGCACTACAAGAATATTTAAATATTCTTGAATAGCTGCTTTTTAAAGAAAAATGTCCTATGTATTAGAGACATCTGTATTCTCTTATCATATCTGCATTCCTTTCCTTCCTCCTTCCCTCCCTTCATTCTTCTTTCTTCTGTATTCTCCTGAGGAGAAGATAAGTCAAATGCATCATTTATAACCCTCTGCCTCTAAACATTCAGCAGAGACAGACATTAGCATAAGAGTGTTTGCCACAACTTGTTACTGGACAGATGGGAATACTAAAGTTCAAAATGACAGTGGTAGGCCGATATTTATTCTGTAATAACCCATGAACCATTTCTAGCTCCAGACACGACACCACACTGGTGTTATTTTAGATGAGATGAGCTCACACTACTACTGATCCAATAATATTTCTATTTTATATTCCTGGGGTTTTTGATTGCTTCTAAAATAAATGTGTCTTCAGAGAACAATAGATGTAATTAAAAACTTATTGAGAAAGGTTCCCATTTTCCAGGGGGAATAAACGATAACGAAATCAGGATGCTTAGCTCAGTTTGAAGAATTTGTGAAGCAGGATAAACAGTTGCTTACACTTTCATTTACTCAAGAGAAATCTTCAAAAGAACCCTAAGTGTGATCCGTTGGACAAGGACATTGAAGATTTTTTTTTTTTGGACAGTCTGACTTTTCACGATCTGAGCTGGTATCTGCTCCTGATTGATCAGTGCCTGCTTGCAGCTTGGCACCATAGTTTAAATGTCTTTGTCTCCTGATTCATTTCAAATGGTGTGTGTGTGCATGTTTGGAAATTATAATTTTTGAATACTTTGAGGCCAATAGATTTGAGCATCTGGTTACACTGAACTCATTCTGTTGCCCAACTGAAGAAAGTCTTTCAGTGATAACAAATATATCCAACACTTTAACCTCCACATTATAGGTCGTAACCCAAGAAGCTGACAAAAGAAGTACTTTTCTTTAGAAATTCTAGGGTGAAAGTACCACTGAGAATACAGATGTATGATAGCTTAATGTGCGTGACCCACCCAAGGGGACATGTCTGAACTCTAACTGAGGTGACAGTTAAGAAGCATGGGAAGGCTACATGGGGTTTTATTTGCAAATCTCCATCATGGATAATTCATTGGTGGTGTTTTCGATGTGCTCATCAGTAGAACATTCTTTGGGAAGGGGGTTATACATTCTCACTTATTTGTCTGGCTGCTCATGCACCAAGTTAGCTCCAGGATGTGCAAGATGCCTGTGACAGGTAACTACAGTGAGACACCTGTGGCAGGTGAGCTATGGAGCAGGTCTCTCTCAGCCACCCATGAAGAATCACCTCTTCAAAACACTCTGTTTCTTTGGCACCAGACTTTGTGAACTGGCCCACCAGCGGTGCTCAGCACCATTCATTCTAAACCTCCCTGAACCATGTACTTTTCCCGTGACACATATCAGCTTTCTCCTGGTTTACAGCTGCAAACGTCCAGATGTTGCTAAACTAAAACGCACTGTCCAAGGCAGGTGATCGGAGTCCTCTTCCTGCTTCTTATTTTTGTCACTTCTGAGAGTTTATGGCCTCACATACTTTCCTTCAGCAAAAGAGGGCGTGCACAATAGCTCGATTGTCTCGTTTATGTTGTGTCTCAAAACCCACGGCAGCGTGACACAGCCGAGAGCTAGTGTAGCGTTCCTTCAGGCTGCTCTGGGTCCCCTATACTTGTGGTCTCGTTGTGTTTTTAATGTCAGTGGACGACATTTATAGGTGCCCACTCTCTGCAGGGTATTGTGCGGTGTGCTCTGAAGAATGTCCTCCTTTATATACCAGCAGTCCAGCGTGAAAATCATCGCTGGGAGGAATGTACAGTGAAATTGGTTAATGGATGTTTATAGGCCCAGTAATTGTTGGGCAATATTCATTTTAATTCATTGGTGTGAGCATCAGCCATAAATCCCCTTTATCCTGACCTCAATTAGAAAAATTATCCTACATGTTCCTATAGGGACGCTAGGGTGGAGCTATAAATTATGCAATGGTTTTCCTGATGGATCAATTATATAACAGATCCATTGGGTGAAAATCATTAAATGTTTAACTTTTAGCCAAAGAAATGATATTGAATGTACCCGAACACAGGCGAAAAGAGCAGGCACAGAGTGTTCCAGCTTTATTTCCATGGGTCAGTGACTCCCAAAGTTAGAGTAACTTGTCCTTGGTTTCATGTGATGGGGCATGGAGACTTTTGCATACAATGAGAAGGATGAAATATTAGTTTAATCAGATAAATGTATTTAACCAAAGCAATTTGAATTACAACTACCACAGTTAAGAACAAAAAAATAAGAGAGCATGTAGCACAAAGGCTGTTTTCTATGCAATTTTCTAAATTCAGCAAAAAAAAAAAAAACTCAAACATGAGTTTTACATATTAAGCTTGAAACAGTCAAATTATGAACAAAGTACAAAGTGTCATGTTAGAACAGTATATTTCACACATGATAGTTTAGGTTGAGATGCTACTTCTTAAAAATATTTTATTTATTTATTTATTTTAAAGTAATTTATTTATATATAAATTTCACATCTTTGTGATCTCTGGGGTTCATCCCCCCTCCCTGACTTTTCCCACCTTGTTCCCCACCCCCATTGTGTACTTTAATTTGGTTGTTGGCTTGTTTTGACTTTTCTTCATGGATTTTTGTTTATCTTTCCAATGTCCCATATAGTAGCAAAACCATTTGGTTTCTGTCTTTTCTTTTTGACTTGTTTCTGCTAATATGAATTCTTCTAAGTCCATCCATGTTATCATAAAATCATCCAATTTGTCATTTTTAATTGATAAGTAATATTCCATTGTGTATATATACCACATTTTTTTTATCCAGTCATCTGTTTTCAGATATTTCGGTTGCTTCCATGTCCTTGCAATTACAAATAGTGCTGCAATAAACATCTGAGTACAGGTGTCCTTTTGTACCCACATTGAAGTCTCCTTTGGGTAGATTCCCAAGAGAGCAATTGCTGGATCATATGGTAGTTCCATTTCTTTAATTTGAGGGCCCTCCACACAGCTTTCCATAGATGTTGGACCAGTTTACATCCACCAGCAGTGTAAGAGTGTCACTTCTCTCCACATCCTCGCCAGCACTTGTTGTTGCCTGTTTTATGGATGTGGCCCATTCTTACTGGTGTAAGGTGGTATCTCATTGTGGTTTTGATTTGCATTTCCCTTATTGCTAATGACATTGAGCGATTTTTCATGTGCCTGTTGGCCATTTGCATTTTGTCTTTGGAGAAGTTTCTTTTTAGTTCTCCCCATTTTATGACTGAGCTTCTTGTTTTGCTTTTGTTTAATTGTGTGAGTTCCTTGTGGATCTTTGTTATTAAACCCTTATCAGTCTTGTGGAGGGCAAAAATTTTTTCCCATTCGGTTGGGCTTCTTTTAGTTTTCTTTATCATCTTTTTTTGCTGTACAGAAAAAACTCTTTTTAGTTTGATGTAATCCCATCTGTTTATGTTTTCCTTCAATTTTTTGCCATCAGTAGGTTTTTCCAGAAAGGATTTCTGAATTGTACATCCCGGAGGGTTTTTCCCAAGTTTTTTCTATGTATGTTATGGTTTCAGGTCTGACATTTAAGTCTTTTATCCATTTTGAATTGGTTTTTGTGCAAGGTGTGAGGATGTTGTCTTGTTCCATTTTTTGGCAGGTGTTAGTCCAATTTTCCCAGCACAGTTTGTTGAAGAGGCTATCTTTGTTCCAATGTAAGTTTTTCCTCCCTTTGTCAAAGATTAGTTGACTCTATAGGTGTGGTTTTTATTTCCAAGCACTCAATTCTGTACCATTGGTCTGATTGTCTGTTGTTGTACCACTATCATGCTGTTTTAATTATTATGGCTTTGTAGTATAAGTTGAGGTCTGGCATAGTTGGCCCTCCATTCTCTCTTTTTTTGGCCAGGATGCTTTTTGATATTCGAGGTCTTTTGTTATTCCATATGAACTTCTGTAATTGTTTTTCTATTATTTTATTTACTTATTTATTTTTTTGCAGTTGTCCTTACTTTGACAAGTACTTACTACAACTTGGAGGAGAGGAAACAACTTATATCTCATGATTCTGAGTCAAACTTTCTTCCCAATTTGCCACTGAACCCTTCTGGTGAAGTGCTTTCTTCAGTATTTTTAAGATAATAGTATTTGCCTTTTTAGAATCAGTGAATCAAACTATTTGTTTTAGTTTTTTTTGGTGGGGAGAGGGGAATCAAATCATTGAAGGGTAAAAAAGCCCCTGCTAGTTCTTGCTGTTTCAATGCAGCATTTCCCATAACATTGGGGGAGTGAGACCATTTGAGGTGAAAGTTACTTTACAATTGAGAGATATAGAAAACTGTGACAGGTATAGTTTCCAAAATGCATTTCAGTGGTGTTAGTATTCTGTCAGGGTGAGCTGGGAGGGCAAGGATCCTCACCTTGGGAAAGAACTCCTAAAGGCCAACAGCGCTGTCCTATTTCACTATGTTCCTGTCTTCTCCCCACCCCAGACGTACATGGGAACTACTGACACAGCCAACTCCAACCCGTGGTATAAGATACCAAGGTGTTCTTACCTCTCCCCCTTTTTTCATGCATGCTAGGAATTAAATAAGTGGTCACCTTCCTCTATCACCTCATGCTAGCTACGTGTTGATGTCTTAGCAAGTTCTGGTTCATTGAGGCTAAGAACTTCAGAGCTGGAAGGGATCTGGCAATCATCTAGTTGAACCTCCTTATTTAAATAAACCCGAGTCAGTGAAACCCCAAGGTGTCCAAGATTACAGAGAAACCCCCCTAAGGTGAATTAGTGATGGAACCATATGTCAGAGGAGTAACTCCTAGCTGCGAGAGCTTTTCTTTCCCTGGCACTGTGAACTAATTCTGGAGGTTCAATTACAAACATTCCATCACTTCTCCAAGGTGTTAGTTTTCTGGTGATTCTGCAGTGATTACTTCTCATGGAACAGGTGAAATTGAAAACGCCAGTCACTTCCAGACTGTAACTGAGAAGCTGCCCTTTGTTCTCTCAGTACTTAATCACTTTCCTCTTTTTGATGGATTTGGAGCCCAGCATTACAGATGAAATGATCATAGTCAAAGCACCTGGGAATTTAAAAAGATATTACAAATACCTCCTATCAGGGTGGCTTGAATTTCACTTTCTGAATCACGCACCAAGTCCCAGTCTTCCACTCACAGTGTGGTCAAACATGCAAATATTTGCTTTCTGAGTCATGTGCCCTGATGACTTTGGAGCACTTTGGAGAAATAGTAGTGATATTGTTCTGCCCTCAAAGAAAGAATATCCCTTGTCAGAGATACACAGAGCTCCCAGCAGCCTGCAGGCACATGATTGAGGACCCAGGGGTTGTGGGGTGTTTCCTGACTTTGCTTTCTGGGGGGCAAGATGGCCGGAACACAGGCTGGCCCAGCAATATGCTTCTGTCACACAACTGTGCTTGTAGCCCTGGGCACCGGAAATAGATGTGTGGAGGAGGGTGAAGGAGGGAAAGGGGGGAGGGGGAGTGCTCCTGCAGTAGCATCTTCTTCTGCAGACCCGCATCTCCCTGGGTTTTGATTGGGCAGGAAGCATGAGGTCGTTGGTCTGGTTGGCTGTGAGCAGGACTGTGAAGCTGTTCCTAAGAGGTTCTGTTGGCACTGCTGAGATCTCTTCCAGGTTGAGCATTTCAGTCTGGTCAGTGGGGAGATAGAACATTCCAGCACTGTTTCTCTGTTATTGTTCTGATTGGCCTGGCTTAGATGCTGGATGTAAACAGTGGGGTTCCAGTGCCTCCATAGAGTCTGTTTTGGGCTGCTAATACTGGGACCATAATGCACCCACCAGCTAGACAGTTTCTCCAGCAGAGACAGGATGGGAGATGTCCTAGGGATTTAAAAAAAAAAAAAGTCATAGGAGATGAATTGCTAGTTATTAGAAAAAATATAATCTAAGAGCTGTCAGCATTCCTCTCCTGGGGTTCACAGCCTCAGTGCACTTTGTAAACAGCTTTGGCTTTCCTAACATCCTCTTCTGGGAAAATTCTTTCGAAATCATGTTCATTTTCCCCCCTCCAATTCTAAAAAAGAGATTCTACTACAGATCTGGAAATGAAGCTATTTCTTTATCAGCCTTAAAAGCTTTTTAAATTATTAAACCTGTTACTGTTTTTGTTTAGAAAGAACAGTGTCTTCCAGCTCATGTTATTGTGTCCCTATCATGCCCCCTTTTTATTCGTTTTGTTAACTAGCGGTCAATACAACTGTGTATCTTGGGTTCCTGACAAAGTCAGTGATCAAGACAGGGCATTTCATGGGAAAACAGCAAGAGCTGATCATATTCCCAGTCTCATTCAAAAGCATGGCTGACATAGGTGGCATTAACCCCTTCAGGACACAGGGAATGCCCGTTGTGAAGGAGAAGGTGTCTGTGAACTGGTGGGGGAAAGTGGCAACACTGAAGGTTGGTGGGGGAATGAATCAGGTATTAACATGACAGAATCCATGTTGTTAACACATGGCTTATCATTCATTGAGCGCTTGGCGACTTCCTTCCTGAGTCTGGAGCTGTGAAGTGTTCCTTGTACAGTTGTGAGCAGAGTTTCAGATCACCACTCCGGAGTGGAGGGTAGCGGGAAGAAAGAATGTTTATGACCTGCTTCTTATTTTTAAGTTGTATGATTCTATACTCCTCAAACCTCTTTTCAGTTACATTTTTAATAGCTAATTTAATTTTTTAACTGATTGTACATATATATTACATTATTATCTATAATGATTCTCCTACCACCTTCTCACCTGTGAACTATCATCTTAACTTTTGTGCCCATCCCACTCCGTTTTACCCCTCCCCCTCTCTTCACTGTGCTTCAGTTCTGCTGACAGTAGTTTTAAATTTTTCTTGTCCATTTGTTTCTTTTTCCTATATCCCACATATAAGTGAGACCACTCCATATTTCTCTTTTTCTTTCTGACTTATTTCTGCTAACATCACTCCTTTTAGCTTCATCCATTTGCTGCGAATGACAGAAGTTTGTCTTTTTTTTTTATTATACTCTTCAAACTTTAAACATTAATTCCAGTATTAGAAAAAGTCCTTTTCTGTCAACAGCTGGCAATAATGTCGGTTGATATTCTGACCAACGCTTGGTCAATACTGATGAAGTAACACACCCTTAAGGAGATAGTTTAGTGTGGTGGGACAAAAGAACCTCCGGGAAGCAGACAGCAGGAAGAGTTTGTAAACTCACCATTAAGTGTCCCAGCTCACTTATTCCCCACTGTGCATGATTCAAGTACATGGAATGAAAAGTTGCTATATTGTGATGAGTCATTAGTTTATATGAAATAGTTCAGGCAACATGATAGTCCCATCTTCTCTTGTTCCTCATGTTGCAACTTCAGCTTTATGAATTCTTTCACCTAAAGCTTTCTTCTTGAAAACATTTACACTCTGCTGCTCCATAACATGGATGGAAAGAGTGCTTCTTCCCATTGCAGCCATCGTATTGTTAGTTCCATCAATAAATTTTAAAATAATTACAAAATTTTTTTAGAGCTGGACGTGGTGGTGGGTGCCTATAATCCAAGTGCTGGGAGGAAAGAGGCCAGGGATTGCTTGACTTTGTGGGTCGTGTCTACCCCAGGCAACATAGCGAGATGTTTCTCAAAAAAGCCGCCGGATGTGGTGGTGGGCACCTGTAATCCGAGCTACCTGGGAGGCTGAGGCTGGGGATCACTTGAGTCCACAGGATCGACACTACCCCGGGAAACATAGAGAGACCTAGTCTCAAAAAATTTTTTTTAATTAAAAATTTAAAAAAAAAATGGTTTCAGTCTAAAGATGAAAAGTACAAATCATTGTATTGAATACTGGTGATGCCGCTGACTGCGGCTGTAATGTCCAGAGCTCACAGTGACTCTGGAATCAGGATTCCTGGACTATAGTTCCTCAAGTCAGGATTAGAGAAAACAGCATGCAGACTCTTGTGAAAACCAGTCTACCAAGTCACAGTCTCAGATTGGAATTTGTAGGACTTTGCAAGCCACGAGGAGTGACATCTGTTTCAAGAATGATGTTTTGTAAGTTTTTAAGCAATAATGTCATTGCAGTTTTAGCTTCTTTTTTTAAAAATAACAAATTGTAAAGGTGAATTTTAGTTCCATTTTCCAGCAAATCATTGCTTCAACATTTAATATTTAACATACAAAATGTGCAAGTGGGCATAAAAATCTAAGTTTGGGTCTTATCGTTGAATAGATTAAAACTTATTTGGATGAGAAAATATATACACACAAAACAAGCCACCAATGAAGAAGGGTAGGCCTGATGTTAAAATAATTATAGACTGTTATGAGTCACATAGGGAATAAAGAAGAAAATGAGACGGAAGAGACTGATAGAGATCTGTGAGGCCAGCCCTCAGAACAGGGATCCTGGGAAGCATGTCCAGGTCCAACTTGAATGAAGCTGTTTTGAATGAACCCCTTATATACCCCAGCAAGAAAATGTTACAATGATGTCATGAGGAAGGAGCAAAGCCTCTGTGACACATAGCAGGGAGGATGCAGGGATGCATGATAACAGGAGCATTTACCTGTGGGGGCAACAGATAATACTAATAGACTATATATCTCTTGGTACATTCCAAAGAGGTTAGGAAGCTGGGTGACAGGTGAGAGACATGCTGTTGCCCGCCCTCTAGTGTGCCAGAGGGGGCGAGAGAGATAGGCGGTGTTCCTCTTATCCAAAGCCCCATCTCTCTACCTACTTCCATGTTCCACAATAGACATAGACGTATACATAAACATAAACATACAGAGCTTTGAAGGCAACTCTAGTGGGGAAAAAAAAGTAAAATTGAGCTGCCAGTGCAGGAGCCAGCATATGCTCCCGCAAGGCTGCCCAAAGCCCTGCCCATCACCAGTAACCTACCACCCCCCATCATCCCTGACCAGTGCAGGGTGCAGTCATTCCCATGAGAAACTCCATCCGTGGCCACAGTTTGGCGCTGAAAGCAAAGAGTAAGGAGGCTGAAAAACATTACATACGCCCACATGAATCCAAAGGGGAACACTACACCCCATCAAGAGAACCATCTCCAGAACCCAGGCACAAAGACATGGAAGATGTATTTCATTTTCATTTGAAGCGGCAGAATTCAAACTGCCATTTCAAAGAAATTCCAAGAACACAGAAACAGAAAAACACAGAAAAGCGGACCCAAGATATACTGGGAAAATCAGAAAAGCAAAATGAATACCCCAAGAAACAACATCAATGAACAGAAGCACGAAAATAATGCAAATCAAATCAAATCCATGATTGTGTATAACAGAAGCCTGAGTTTCATCACTACTGACGTTGTAGATCTCTGTGTCTTTGCCTGTCTCAGTAGAAGCACTTTCAAAATCCAGGATGAGGTTCCCCATCCTGGATGGTGTTGAAAAACATTCTTCGCTTTTTTTCTGTCAAGCTGGGGAAATATTTCCAAACGATCAAAAATGAAAAGGTTATAAATGAAACAAAATGTTCGCTCTAGGTAGCCCCATCATGAATAATGGAAAGCTGTGAGCAATGTATAAAGTTCAAAAAATCCATATCAGTGTAAAACGAGCCACGTGGATGGATGAGTTTCCAATGAATTTCAAATGAGGAAAGGCTAACTGTTTTCTGTAAATGGTCACGAAGAAAATAATGCAGCTTGACTAAGTGGGTGCCTCTTAGCTTCAGGATAGCAAACGATACTTTCTTAACTGCTCTGCTGATAAAGTGAGGTGAGGAACAGATTTCGTTTTCTGTGAGAGCAGCAGGGCAGAAATCGAAGACTTCAAAGGCGTTCATTGAGGAGGGCAAACATGCTCCAAAGCAGAAACATTTTCCACAGCAGGAACTTGAGTCCATGTGTACAGTGGGCCGCTCACGTGGTGAAAAACAAAACAACACCGCCCCCTGCCCTGCTCTCTCTCCCTCAGCCTCCCCCCTTCTCCATTGACATGCATAGCTGGCCTGGTAGGTGTAAAAATAGACTGGCAGCCTGAATTGGAAGTAGCCACTGAATGCAGCCTGCAGTTGCTGGGGTTTTGAGTTCTCTCTGGCACGGGCCAGCCAGCTAGCAGATGGGGAGACCGGGTGAGGGGCGTGGAGGGGAACCGTTTGTCCACCTGAGTGTTCACTTGGAAGCCCTGGACTCAGCGCAGAGGTCAGGGGCAGGACAGGGTCACTGCCAGTGTGGTCAGGCCATCTAGATGGGTAACGCGGCCCTCTGCCCGTCTTGCCACGCGGATAAGAGTGTAAGGGCACAAGGACACTTGCTGGAATCAGATAAAACCCCGGATTACTACGGCTGTCATTGTGAGGGCACCATCGACCCTGGCAAGCGGGTGAGTCTTAAGCCACAGACATGGAGGGAGGGGGGAAGGGGGCCCAAGGAATCAACAGTGGACCTCATTGGTCAGGCCTTGAAACTTCCTGGAAGGAAGTTGACTGAATAAATCCAGTGTGATCAAACCACCTGATGCCCCGGAGCCAGTGGCTGGAGCTTCTTCCCGGGCCATGGGGTGCAGGTGTTTGTTGCTTCTGAGTTGATGTTGGCGAGAACCCACATTAGAGAGAATCAGCGATGCCACCTTTATAATTTGAAATTTTCTCCAAAAACTCAAGCGTATATTACAGAGTGGCTGACAGCAGCACTGCAGAGACAGAGACTTACATTCAGGCTGGCGAATTCTTTCGCCAGTTTATAGATTCATTTTTCTCTATGCCACAAAGCAGCACTTGTTTTGTTTTGTTTTCTTTATTCTTAAGTACTTGAGGCTTACACCAGCCTGTCTTCAAACATTGCTAACTTCGAATCCTCGCTGCAGCCTCTACATGCATTTTACTTATACTATTTTATTTGCTTCAGTGGGAAGACCTTTAGATACTCTTCCCAGTATGAGAAGTCTTTGTGAAAGAGCTTAAAAGTAGAGCAATCAAATATTGAAGTTGACTTTCAGATGTTAATAATTCAGAAGGCTGGTATGTTACTTAAAATGGTCACAAAGGCTTATTGTGATGGGGGAGGGCTGGGAATCTCTTTCTGAAAGACTTTGATTTTCATGTTTGTTGGAGAATAAAGTTTACCTTTGATCAGATGGACCAGGAATTTGACCTTATTGCAAGGAGTTGTTTCAGAGTGAAACCGCGGGAAGGAGAGACGTAGGCATCAAAGAGAAACGGGCAGTAACCACACTCCTGCTATCTCCAGGGTCCCGGAATAGGACCACAGGGCTAGCCTGTTTACTTCCATTTTGCTCTGACTCGGATACATTTCCTCAATCTGGAGCATCAAAATCCTGCCCCGCCACCCCCAAACGGAAGCAGAAACTAAGGACTTATCAGCCATGAAAATAAATCAGGGGCAGCGTTCATGTTGGTTTTGAGCAGAAGTTAGTCGAACTTGTGTGGAGCTGAGGACAGAGCTTCTGGAAGGGACTGGAAGGCAGCTGAGACAAGAGCATAAACAGGAAAGTGGGGAGGGAGGCTGTCCCCCAGGATCAGGGGCAGCACCTGCCTTGACAACAGCCACCCGGGGGGCCACCAGGAACCCTTGCATTTCTCCTTCTGTGTGAGGGTTAAATTACCTCCATCCTGCAGGAGGCTCACTCGGATTTGTAAGCAGACACTTCCAGGGCCATCTGTAAGCTAAGGGACACTTTCACAAGACATAGACATTGAAATTCCTAACCAATGACCTTCACCTTGGAGCTAACAGTCTGTTCCCTGGGATAAAAGCACTTCCTGTCAAAGGTAGTTTCTATGAAGATTCTTTTATTCATTTACAATTTAGACTCATCTTTAAGCTATGTCTAAGTCACAATATTTTGGCCCCATGATGTTACCATTCTCCTACCTCTTAAACATCATGAAGACCATGCATGAAAATAAGTTAGAGGATCCTTGAAAATTGAAGCTGAATGTATATATATATATATATATATATATTTTTTTTTTTTAAATAGCGCATAGGTGATATCTCAAAGGAGTGAGACGATTCTTGGAGGGAAAGAAAATGCCAAAGTAATTTCAAAGTGCGATGGTTGGAGTGAGAAATCAGATTTCAGAGAACTCAGATTTCGGAGAACCAATAAAAATATTTTGAAGCCAGATTTAACAGCAGGGTCAGTCCCTTGTTAAAATCCTTCTATCCCTTTGCATGTAGCTATTGATCCTGACAAAAGTGAGCTGATTTATGTGGCTGTGTCTGAGTCTTCTGAATGTAAAAGCTTGTTCCTGAGCTGCTGATTGCTGAGTAAGTTCTTCTACAAAAGGTTTTATAGATAGAGCATGTTATAAAAGCTGGGATGCGGGGTGAAATGCCCCTCACCTGCCAGGTGGATCACATTCAACCCATGGCTCCTCCACTGGGGAGAGGTTCTCAGAGACTTCTTGATGCCAAGTGCAATTTAACCAAAACAGGTCATTCTCTCCAGTTTGTTTCCTAAAACTAGGAAATCTCTTTCTTGGTTCCCCCAAAACTGAAGTCACTCCCTCCTTACATCATCTGGACAAACACATCCCTAAATCAATCCTTTGCCATCATTCATAAATCATCAAGAATGTCACAATTAATATTCTGGTCATTTGGGGGAAGAGAAAACAGAAACACTTGCTACTTTTTTTTCACCCTGGAAAGAAAGTTCAAATGGACCAATAGTCCATCTTGGGAGATGATGCTGAGATTGGTAGACATGGTCCATTAGATTGAAATAGTTGAGTTATTCCGAAGGCAAGCTGAAGGGAGAGCACACGATCGAGTCAGAATTTCTGATGTTCATGTTGCTGCAGCAGGGAGGATTGTTCAGCCGGGAACCTTTAGCGAGAGGCAGGAGGGTAGGCACAGCCATGTGAACCAAGACACGGGGCTGGACTAGGCTCCCATCTACCCCTCCCTCTGTCTGCCCAAACTTTTAAGGGCCCAGGAACCCCCCACCTCCTGAGAACTTGCTCCAGACCCCCAGGGAAATAAATACCCATCTTCCTCCTAAAGAGGTGACGTGCACAAGCTGGTATTGGGGTTTCCTCTGAAACATGGCTGGGCCTCCCAGGGCTCCAAGGTCCAAAGTTAGCCTCGCAGTTGACGACTCCCCAGAGAGGAAGCACGTGAGGGCAGGACAGAATCAGGAACAGGATCAGCAGTGTTTACATTCGTGTACAGAATTCATCTTGGAGTGGTTCTCATAGTGTCTTGGTTAGATGAGGGGGAAGAGTCATCTCCAAATTTTTTCTTGTTTATTTACACAGTGACTGGTGTATGTGTGACGTGGTCACCTGTGGAAGAAGCAGCTCTTAGAGTTTCTACGGACTTTGCCCTGGATTCCCCCAAACCTCACAGGGTCTATGCAGACTGGGACAGCTGCTTGCCCAGGTTTGCGGGAGCGCCCCCTTGAGGGCACCAGGAACACGTCTTCATTGTCCTTTTGTGCACTGTTAGGGCATCATTTATAGGAGATTTGCTTGTTGGTTGGGTCCCTCTCTGTATTTATTTTACATTGAGATCATGTTTTTGGGTTCTGTCTTTACCCCATCAGATCAATCTGCTTTGTCTCAAGAGCAAACTCATAAATGTGATGTGTCATCATCCCAAATGCTCTTCAGGTTCTCTGTCCTGGCTGATGGTCAAGTTCTTCCCTCCTTCCTTTTTCACCAGTTTATCCTCAGAGGCTTTCATTTTCCTGCTTAATTTAACATTTTAAGACAATGATAGGAAATCACTCTATGCTTTTTGTATCCCCTTTTTCGTTATTCTATAGATTTCCTTGGGCTTTTAGGACAGGTGTAGTGCGTTCTGGTGTTGCTAGGAAAATTCAGGACTTTTATACTAGGCTGAGTTGACAGATTGTAAACCAGTCAGCTAATATTTATTGAACTTAGTGCAGTCCTAAAGGCTGTGAATAGGATGATCCAAGACAAAGTTCCTGAGGTAGGACAGACGGACTTGAAACCTGCATAAGAGGAAGGGAGAGCTGCCCAGGGGAGACAGGCATGTGGAGACGTTTCCAAGGAAAGACAGGACCGCTGAAGCATAGTGATTGGAGCTGAGTGATGAGAAACCCATGTGTGGGCTACCTGGATGGAAGTTTGCATTTTTTCTCAGTGTAGTAGATCTTGGTGAGGAAGCTGGGATTCCTCTCAAAGTACAGCAGGATCTGGCTGATGCTTTGAAAGATCTCCCCTCTCTCCCCTCCTCCCTCCCTCACTTCCTTTCTACCTTGTTCCCTCCTTCTCTCTCCCTCCTTGGTGGAGGGTGGGTTATGAGTACAACAGGGAAGGAAGAAAGAAGGGAGGCCAATTTAAGTTGGCTCAGGTATTCCTGAGGTGAGCCACAATGGGTGGGGAGCATTGGATTAGGGTGGTAGTGGGACAGGTGACAAGTGGTCAAATTCAGGAAGTACTTTTTGTTTTTACTGAAGGGTTGATTGAGCCTTATAACAACAGAGAAGGGGGTTGGGGCTTAAGCAACTCGGTTCAAAATAGTGTTATTAGTGTTATTTACTGAGATGGCGTAGTGTGTGTGTCTATGTGTATGTGTGAGAGTGAGCGAGCGAGCAAGAGAGACAGAAAGATGATTCCTTATCTATGAAGCATATCTCTGTCAACAGAGTTAATCTTTGCTTCATTCTTGAATATCAAGAGTATAGACATCAGGGTTTTAAATGTTGTGCTGAACATTATCATTAGTTTTATATTTGTCAGAAGAAACATTTCTTCACATGTTTAGTTTTGAAATTCATCCTAAAAAGGACCAAGAAGATAATGAAAATCATTCTGGCAAAAAGCATTTAAAAAGTGTAAATTGATATAGTATTCGGGTGACTTATTGGAAGAAGATAAAGCAAGTTCTCTGTCCTTTAGGTACTTAAGAGTCCTCTTTAGAAATTAGACTGTCCGCTTGTCATTGATTAACTATAGAAGCTAATGGGCAATTGCATGGCAATGGTAGTGGCGAAATGAGTTCCTGCAAGATGCCAAGACTGGGGGACAGTGCAGGCCAGGGTGCTAAGGGAATGCCTCTTGGCTGGCCAGCCTTCAGCTGCCGTGGACCTGAGCAGCTGTCTGTGTTGTTGATGGTTCAAGGTCACCCCATGGCCTAATTCAATAGCTGCTTCTGTGAGCTCAACAAGTTGCTCCTTCTACAAGATTCATTAGACCCCATTCCCAGGGCCCCCAATATACTTCCACCCCCCAAATGAATAAGTGGTAACATGCCCAGAACAGCCAAGGGCCTCCGGGACCCCTGCTGGCGCTTCAGCCGTGTCCATTGCGAATGCTCGTGGCTGTTCTGCAGTTTTTGTTAAATATTTTGAACTTCCCTTTATCAGTGCAGATGCTGGGGCCTGAAGTCTCTCTTGGAGGCAGAGTACACTCTGGTTCCTGATGGGAGGAGAGAACATTCAGTCTGGATTTACTGAGCATCTGCTAAGTGCCAGGCTCCGGGCCTCCTGAGAGGACTGGCATGTGGTCTTGGCTTGAAGGAGCAGGTGTCCCTGAATCATGTTCCGGTGTGCTGACTGCTCTCCCCTGGATTATGGAGTCCCTAGGAGTGACCGCTTACTTGTAGAGGGTCCCCCAGAAGTTGAGGGTTCGGGCTTTACGCACAGGCTGCCAGTGGGGTCTTGGAGTTAGCAGTCCATTAGAAAGACACAGTTTCTGCCATGGAAAGTATGGCATTTGGTTGCTAGGCCTGGGGCTAGATTAGCAAGAATAAGTCGAGCTTAGAAGCCATGTGGACTCCATTCTAACGAAAGGTCGTTGATCAAATACTGCTTTATTTTTATTTTTTAAATTTATTTATTTATTTATTTTTATTTGTTTGTTTGTTTATTTATTTATTTTTGAGACTAGGGCTCGCTATTTTTGCCCATGGAACTGCAGGCTCACATTGCTCAGGGTACCATGGACTCAAGCTATCCCCAGCCTCAGCCTCTCAGGTAGCTGGGATTATAGGCGTGTGCCACCACACCCAGCTATTTTTTGGCACTAGGTCTTGCTGTGTTGCCCCAAGTGGGCGTAGAACCGCAATCCCCAGCCCCAGCCGCTTCATAGACTGAAGGTTACAGGCATGCGCCACTGTGCCCAGCTCAAATGCTGTTTTAAAAGAAGAAATGAGATTCTGGTTTGCATATCATCCACACCCCATTCCCTGGGGTATCACCACAGTGTCTACCCTGTCATAGATGCTCTATGCATGCTACAGAATTACATATGCTATAGAATTATATGTGCTATATATATATAGAATTATATATTATATATTCATATATCATTAGAATTATACATGGATAATTAACAAGGAAACCACTCAGTGTAGCTAACTGAGCTATGGGCATTTTCCAGCTGCGGGTGACAAACCTTCACTGAAACCACAGACTGTGGGGACTGAAGAAGCGATAGAGGACAATAGACATTTCTAAAAACATTTTAAGAATTTAGTGATTAAGACATTTTAATTATAACCTGCTCAGAAAAGGAATGTACACTTTGCAGGGGCCCACACGTTCCTGCTGGAAGATATTGTCTACCGCCTAAATGTATTCTCGCAAATTGTTATGGGTAACGTTTTCATAGATCTAGTGGGACAAAAAAAAAAAACAAAAAACTAATCTTTTAAAGGAATTCAGAGAAAGATTTTATTGTGATAAGAGGGGTAATTATCAGTCTCATAGACTATTTCTTTATTTTTCTTGGAGTGAAGTTTATCCAGACCAAACATAATTATTGGTTTGAAATGTGTAGTACTTTTTAATGGTTTTCTTCTACTGTAGTTAATAATAGTACTACTGTCCATGCATTGGCTTTCTCAAGGTCACATGTCCAATAGCGCTGAGACATTCTTGTGGGGAGAGTGCTTTTCAGTTTTATTTTGGTTCCTTCCTACACAGACATCTGCTAGGCTTCTTCCCTGTGGATTCAGTAACTGTTTTGACTTTATTGCCCTTCTAATGGGTGAAAGTTAAGATGCATTACCACAAACAAAGTCTACTCCTTTATCAGTCCTTCATTTCATTGCAAGCATTCTTCTCAAAATTTGGGCATATTACCTATGACTATCACAATTTTTAAAATTATTTCTTTATTGTTTATATATATATTTTACATTGTTGTCTACTCTAAGGTTCTCCTTAGAGTAGACAACAATGTAAAAATCAC
Organism: Uropsilus gracilis; assembly: GCA_004024945.1. Lineage (NCBI taxonomy): Eukaryota > Metazoa > Chordata > Mammalia > Eulipotyphla > Talpidae > Uropsilus > Uropsilus gracilis. The sequence goes on along the minus strand of PVHY01004843.1, from coordinate 5,085 downwards.
CACATCACCTGTGAACTGTCATCCTGATTTCCTGTGCTCATCCCTCCCCTGATTTCCCTCTCCCTCCCTCCCCCTTTCCTCACTTGCTGTTTGCTTTAGTTCTGTTGTCAGTTTGAACTTTTTCTTGTTCTTTTGTTTGTTTTCCCTGTAGCCCATATATAAGTGAGCCATCCGCGGACTATCATAATTTTAAGTGCTTTACTTTTCAAAGCATACATTCACCTCCCATGTGCATAAGCATGTTTGACTGCAGTAAAAATTCTGTGCCTTTGTTTAAAATGTGTTCATAAGAATATAAGTAGGACAGATATCTATATCATCTGAAGTGTGATCCTGTCAATGGTATCTCTGAGGTAATAAGTTGTAGGGAAAAGCTTTGTGGTAGCCAGGTGTTTAACAATAGAGACTGGGCAATGAATCTGCATTTTTGTTGAATTCTGAGTGTTGCTGACATCTTGTTTGTTTTAAATGTGTGGTGTTTTTCTGTATTCTGCCCCTGTCTCAGTTATGGTAGACTTGAAATATAGTCTTAGTTTCTACCTTGTAGTGTAGTAATTTCTAGACTCTAGTATAACAATCATGAAATAAACATATTGCACCCTTAACATTTAATCTCTAAGATTGGTAATTTGTCTAAAAAAAAGCTCAATTGTTCAAGGAAAAACAGAATGTATGTGATGACTAGAGTTGACTTGTCTCTTTGATATCATATATCTTTCTCTATGGTTGACTGTCTTAGGGAATTAGACTGTATCTACTAAGGTATCTGGTAAACCTGATACACATAGGAAAATGTATGACTCTTTGAAAACCATTGCTCGTGACATATAAATTATCTTTTTATTCGAGTCACACAAGCAACAGAGCATTTTTCAGAAATAAAACACATTCAACAGCTTTCTATTAATCATTTTCATATTTCACACACTTGTCCATATAGCTATAACATATCATCATTCCTTTTTATGCATGGTTCACCATCTTATAGATTCTTGCCTCATACATTTTGCCAGCTACATGATTGATGATAACCAAGGGATAAAGTACATTTAGGCTGTACTTTAAATGTACTTTAAGCTGTGGGATAAAGGCACAGAAGGAAAGGTTTAGTTAATCCTTCTTGTCAGCAGCTCCCAGGTGTGTTCTGCGAACTACTGACATCAGGAGGATCACCTGGGGAGTCTTGCAGTGATATAGATTGCAGAGCCCTACTCTACACCTTCAAAATTAGAACCTCAGGGGGTGGGAATCAAGAATATTTATTTAAGAAGATTAGTTGTGATCTCTAGGGAACTCTTAAGTGCACTAAAGTCTGATGACCACATCTTGGCATTGTACAAGGTTGACCAAGGTGACTGGATTGGATATGTAACTGCACAAAAGGCCATAGAGTTTAAAAGTCCTTCATATTTTATGAACTTTCTTCTAATCCAGGATGACTCCATCAACCACCAAAACTCTAGTCAATGGCAATTCAAAAAACCAAGACCACACAGGCCTGTGGGAACAGAACCTGTTCTGCCTGCACTTCTTATGCATCTTTTGCAAGTGAGAAAGTGTCCACTCTGCATCACAATGGAATTTTAAGCCACAGCATTTAGGAAATTTAAATTCCACTTCCAAAGCTAATAATCACTGTAAACCTATAGAGAAGCCTTTCATTCATTGGTTAGACTTGTTAATGTCTGTGAGAAATCCAGGCACTGAGGTACCATAGACATTACTGGGGAAATGTGTCCTCAGATTTTGAAAGAAGCAGAATTTCTTCCCATTCCTTGAGCAACCAGCTTGAACAGCAGGAGAGTTCTGAAGGATCTGCACCTCCCTTGGAATTGAAGTCCAGTACAATGTTCTGGCTGCATTCCAGACTTCTGCTAAAAAGTCATGTAGCACGTGAAAGGATTCACAGTTTTTCTGGCCTCTAATTTCTTAGCACATCAACTCATGCGAAGTTTTCTCCCAGTTTTTAAATGACATGCATTTCTAAAGGATCTGGGGGAAAAAGTATTAAAACAGGCTTTCATGAAAATAAATGGTGTATTTCATAAGTCTGTATGTCCTTTCTCCCTCCTTTCCTCCCTTCCCTCCCTCCTCCCTCCCTCCTTCCCTTTCTCCCTCCCTCCCTTTCTCCCTCCCCTCCTCCCTCTCTCCTTCCCTCCCTTCCTTCCTCTCTCCCTCCCTCCCTCCTTCCCTCCCTTTCTTCCTCCCTCCCTCCCTTCCTTTCTTCTTTCCTTTCTTCCTTTCCTCCTCCTCTAGATTTGACTATTCCTTTGGTGTTAGATTTTTTTCTTGTGAGCAGCTAATTCTTCAAGGAGTTAAACAGTGGTCCAGGTGGACATGTTGGTTGAGGGCTCACTATGGACACTGTCAACCAAGGTGCTTCTCAATGCTTCCTGACTCATTTCTAAACACCTGGCACTAGATCTGTTCTCCCTAGGATCAAAGGGTGACTTACATGTGGTGAGCAACAGGTGAACCACAAAGAAAGAGAAGAAAAAAAGAATGCTGGGGGAATTCTGTCTACCTTATCAATAGTTACAGCTCTCATTTGTTGTCCAGTTGATGATGGGGAGTTAAAATGATGGTTAAGCTACTTGCAAACTGTTCTGTGAGATTCATGTTTTTCCACACTTATGAGGAATGCAGGCAATACTTATTTTGTGATGTTAGCTCTTTCAAGGTAGAGGATGTTGTATCGTTCATTCAACTTTTCAAAACAGCTATCGCACATATATAGTTTATAGAGAGAAAAATTCTAGAAATTACATCAAAATGCACAGCCTTAATTTTAAGAATGAAACTTTGACTGCCAACTGATTTTTTAATTTGTTTTTCAAATATACTACTATGAGAATGTAGATGAATTTTTATAATGATCCCCTTTATTAAGAGAAAGGGAATTATAAGAAGTTAACATAGATGGTTATTTGAGTTCAGCTATATATTCTTATGGGAGATACATTCCTGTATTCCTTTAATTCCCACTAACACATTGTTATCTTATTTGATATTCTATGCTTATTTAGCTTTGCAGTTAATTTTGAGGAAGATTTTTTTCCTAGATACATTTTTACTACTGAATTTTTACGGAGAATGTAAGCTGTACTATTATTATTTCCTATAGATATAATCATCATTTAAACAGTAGGTACAGTGATGAGTTAAGAACAGCTGAGAGAGGGTTCATCCATCTTGGAGGTGATCCAGATTTGAGTCCCACTCAGAGAAATATGTCAGTATGAGCTTGTAAAAGTCTGTGCTGCCTTAGAAACAGAGGAACAAATGTTACCTTTGAATCCTGCCATGCTGTGGAGCTTGAAAAAAAATGTTTCACTGCATGAAAACAGTGACAATTCTGACATATAGGCATTGCTCTGGCTTCACTCAGTGAGTATAATGTACGATAATATTTTGAAATAATACTTGTGACCTTACAAGTCTGACTCTTGGGTTAGCAATGCCAAAGAAGAAAATGCCTGGTATTCCAGAGTTGTCAGTGCCTTGTGGCTCAAACTTTGGGCCCTAGCCCTAGCACAGGAGAGAGAACTGGATCTCAGGGAAATGAGGACATGGTTGTTGGATCAGGTATGTGACTATGGAAGCTGCTCCCAGAGCTGGAAACAGAATCTACCCAAAGGAGACCTCAATGTGGGTACAAAAGGACACCTGTGCTCAGATGTTTATTGCAGCACTATTTATAATTGCAAGGACATGGAAACAACCCAAATGCCCCAGAATAGACGAATGGATGAAAAAGATGTGGTATATATACACAGTGGAGTATTACTCATCAATTAAAAATGACAAATTTGATGAATTTGTGAAAACCTGGATGTACCTAGAAGAAATCATACTAGCAGAAACGAGCCAGATAGAAAGGGACAGAAACCAAATGGTTTCACTAATATATGGTCAACCAAATGAAAGTACACAATGGGAGAGTGGGGACCAGCTGGAGCGGTAGGGGAGGGGAGGTGGTGGGTGACCCCCAGGGACCAAAATGATGTGAAATATATATATATATATTTTTTTTATTTTTTTAATTTTTTTTAGACTAGGTCTTGCTATTTTTGCCCATGGAACCGCAGGCTCTCGTTGCCCGGGGTACCATAGACTCAAGCAATCCCCAGCCTCAGCTTCCCAGGTAGCTAGGATTACAGGCGCGTGCCACCACGCCCAGCTATTTTTTTGGAACTAGGTCTCGCTATGGGCCCCAGGCGGGACTCGAACCGCAATCCCTGGCCCCAGCCGCTTCATAGGCTGAAGCTTACAAGCACGAGCCACCGTGCCCGGCTATATATAATTTAAAAAAAAAAGAAGCCACTCCTATCAGTCAGGAGTGAGAGATATTTGGCACTGTGTGTGGTGAGGGTGTGGGGGGCCTGGGGAGGTAGTAATAGACTGTGGTTATGATTGCCCTCTCTGGGGTAAGGTCGATGGTGTGCTGATCCAAGCTTTGGCATTTGTTACCAAAAATCCATGAGCAAGAGGTTTGACCTTACTGAGTTTCTGTTTCCTCATTTGGCTGGTTTATGAGAGTTAGGGAATTTAGAGTGTGTCTGACATATGGCAAGGTTGACTGCGGATGTGGTAGAGAGGGTGAGGAGGAAATCCAGAAAGTCTATCATATTGTTCACAGTCCAGTTGAGTGACCAGACAACCTGCCCCCAAGAGCGAAGGGTATCTTGGGAGTCTCAGGAGTAGCTGGAGGACTTCAAAGAGGAGCCAATCTAGGTGGTGTGTGGTGCCTGCAGGGGGTGCCTGTCAGTCAGGTGGTGACTGTTCATGTGCTGTAGGACAGGATTTCCAGTCTTGAAGAAGGAATCTCTAAAACTACAAACAAAAACCATGTTAAAACAAATAATGCACTTGCTTGTTTAATGTGTTTTCTAACAGTGATTTATCTTAGAGTAAAATACCATGGAAAACAGTGTAGGGAACCCCATGGAGACATTGACAATGATTTCTACTCAATTCAGACCCAGAAATTTATTGTTCAAACTCAGACTCAATCTTTTATTATTACATTTATTTATTATTAATTTATTATTTATTTATTTGTATACACACACACACACACACACA